>CM035406.1:214106828-214406828 GCA_020310875.1 Ceratopteris richardii
TTCTTCTCCAAGAGCTAGAACTTGTGATGATGTCTCAACAATGAGACTGCTTCTTTATATAATGATTAGAGTTCGTATCAAAAGCATACTATGAAAAGCAAAACACAAAACAACAATCGCCATCATACACGGTTTGGTGAAATTAATCTACATGCAAAAAGCAAAACCTATTTTGACATTGTTTTCCAACAATGCCCCCTTCAATGTCAAAATGGTAAAGTTTCAATAAGTTGCAAAACTTCCGATGTATGCAAATATCTCTTAAATGATTTCCACTGAAGCTTGAGCTGACTCTACATGAACCTAGATACTTGAGAAACTATAAACTGAATGTCCTCATGTGTAGTACATAGATATATCAAGCAACCTATTGATTGAATATATAATGTAGCATCAAATGGTTCTAAATTTGCTTCTGACTATAATAACACATTGACATCCATCAGTCTCTGCATAGGCTTAGAATTTGTCATCTCAAACCTTTCCAATAATTAATCAATGTATTTCTGCTATGTCATGTGGATACACTCATCTCTGTACTTGAACTCAATCCTCGGACTTGTGATAATCATATCACTTTGTAGTGCATCTTGAACAATAGCTTGTTCATTCTGAACTTAAGTAAGAGCTAAAACATTCTAAATCTCAAAATGTTTTGCATAATTTACTTGGTCTTTTTGTTGTCTTCTTATCTAACTTCATGTTCTTCCAATGTATTCCTTTATACCACTATCCTTCCAGGTTTGATATAACCATTTTGGCGTATCCTTGAAAAGTGGTGGTATCCTTTCTGGTTCTTTAGTATCTTTTTCTTCTAGAACTTTGGAACATTCTCCAACTTCATAAGTCAGAACTTCAAGAGGTACTGATGATGGACTAGGTACTGATGTAGGTAATGAAACTTTTTCTACACATGCATCTCTTAGGTTTTGGGTAGGTTCATCACCCCCTTGTATGGTTGAATGTAAGAATCCAAATTCCTTCTAAAAAATGCATAGTCATCTACTTTTATGAAATTTGGAATCTCTTCCTTCTTATCATAAATCTGACTTTCTGCAATATATGCATTGCGTGAGAGTAGGATATCACCTGTATCTCGAACATATAATCTATATCCTTTGCTTTGAATTGCATAACCAATAAAGATAACTTTAATGGCTTTTACATCAATCTTACCATGATCCTTCTTCTCAATGTGAACATAAGGTGGGGATCCAAAAACTTCGAAATAACTCACATTGGGCTTCTTCCCATAATAAGCTTCATAAGGCGTAATAACCTTTAAAGATTTTGTGGAAGACCTATTCAGAATATGATTAGCTCTATTACTGCATCAAACCAAAAATTGGGAGAAATTTTTTTGGATGCCATCATACTATGCATCATCTCAACAAGTATCCTATTCTTTCTCTCTACAACACCATTGTGTTTTGGCATATAAGCAATAGTGAGTTGATGAGAGCTACCTTTGTCTTCAAGAAAACTTAAAGTCTTTAGACATGTACTCTCCTCCTCTATCACTTCTCAAAATCCAGATCTTTGACTGATTTTCATTTTCAACTATAGCTAAGAACTTCTTGAAAGTAGGAAAACATTTGAATTCACTTTAAGACCATAAATCCATGAATCTCTTGAGAAATCATCATTGAACATAACAAAGTACCTAAAACCTTGAATAGAATCTGTTCTCATTAGACCATTCATATCTGAATGTATGATCTGCAACTTCCTTGTGGCCATGATGTACCCATGCTTCTTGAAAGGTAATTTGTGAAGCTTTCCTTCAAGACATCCTTCACATGACTCTGCATCGTTTGCTAAAGCAAAAGTAGGCAAACTCTCCACCATACCTTGATCTTTGGTATGCTTGAGAGCTGTGTAACTAATATGGACAAATCTAGCATGCCATAACTTCATGTTCTCTATAGGTGTAGTAGACCTAGCAACATTAGCATGACTTATTTTGGACAATACAAACATGCTACTTATGTTTTCACCTTGAAGTAGACAATGCTCCTCATCAGATGAGAGGATCTAACATGAATGCTCCTTAAAAAACAACTTTATAAGCATCTAACAAGAAAGTAGAGATAGAAAGCAAATTCTTCTTCATGTTCGAAACATAAAGAACATTAGAAATTGCAAAATTTCCACCTGCTCTTGACTTAAGGTTTACTTCTCCAACACCTAAAACATCCAAATCATGACCATCTGCAATGGTCATCCTACCTAAAGAGTTAGAAATGGAAGAAAATACCTTTCTGCAACCTATCATATCCTTGGTATCTCCAGAATAAAAAATCCAAGGATTATCTGGAATTGCATTTAATGCTACCTGATCAAAAGCTACTTCTTCAAATACACACATACATATGCAAACACATATATATATACATACAAACATACACACACACACATACATACATATATATATATATATATATATATATATATATATATATATATATATATATATATATATATATATATATATATATATGTGTGTGTGTGTGTGTGTGTGTGTATGTATGTGTGTGTGTGTATGTATGTGTGTGTGTGGGTGTGTGTATATCTCTCTCTCTCTCTCTCTCTCTCTCTCTCTCTCTCTATATATATATATATATATATATATATATATATATATATATATATATATATATATATATATATATATATATATATATATATATATATATATATATATATATATATATCTAATCCATTTTGTTTTATATGTACATATATTATGGATCCTAATAGAGAGAGAAAGGTGAAACTTACTCTCATAAAAAATCTTATGAGAGGGAAAGTTTTGCTTGATTCCTTAGGGGCGGTCATGCATGAGTATGCAGACATACTCGATGAGGAATTAAACTTTACCATACAGATGCTTACCTGATGGATCAACTTCAATAGTAATACATGCATATGAATCTTCCTTTTAAGATTTAGGTTTTGGATCAACTTCAACACTATTACCTGATGCTTTCTTCTTCTCATTGAAAATCCTTGCTTTGCAATTTCTATGTGATAACCTAGTTTCTTACAATAGGTCATAGTCCTTTCTTTGAATCAGATGTAGTTGAAGACTTTTCTTTGGGTATAGAGGAAGCATTAGGAAAAGGACTAGCAGAATTAGGAATACAAGACTTACTTTCCTTCTTAGATTGCTGACTCTTCTTCTCCTTCTTCTTCTTTCCCTTCGACAATGATAACATGGCTTCATCATTCTCTTCCATAATCTTTTGTTGATCTTCATCTTGAAGTAAGAGGAATAGTAGCTCTTCAAATGAAAGTTCTCTATCTCTTGTAGAGAGAGATAAAGAAGTAACAAAAGCATGATATGTAGATGGAAGTGAGTTAAGAAGAGTGTTTACCATCTGTTCATCTAAAATGTTGACCCCACACATACATACACACATACATATGCAAACACATATATATATACATACAAACACACACACACACACATACATACATACACACACACACATACACACACACACACACATATATATATATATACATATATATATATATATATATATATATATATATATATATATATATATATATATATATATATATATATATATATATATATATATATATATATATATATGTGTGTGTGTGTGTGTGTATGTATGTGTGTGTGTGGGTGTGTGTATATATCTCTCTCTCTCTCTCTCTCTCTCTCTATATATATATATATATATATATATATATATATATATATATATATATATATATATATATATATATATATATATATATATATATATATATATATATATATATATATAGAGAGAGAGAGAGAGAGAGAGAGAGAGAGAGAGAGATATACACACACCCACACACACACATACATACACACACACACACACACACACACACATACATATATATATATATATATATATATATATATATATATATATATATATATATATATATATATATATATATATATATATATATATATATGTGTGTGTGTGTGTGTGTGTGTGTGTGTATGTATGTGTGTGTGTGGGTGTGTGTATATCTCTCTCTCTCTCTCTCTCTATATATATATATATATATATATATATATATATATATATATATATATATATATATATATATATATATATATATATATATATATATATATATATATATATATATATATATATATATATATATATATATATATTTCTAATCCATTTTGTTTTATATGTACATATATTATGGATCCTAATAGAGAGAGAAAGGTGAAACTTACTCTCATAAAAAATCTTATGAGAGGGAAAGTTTTGCTTGATTCCTTAGGGGCTGTCATGCATGAGTATGCAGACATACTTGATGAGGAATTAAACTTTACCATACAGATGCTTACCTGGCAGCTAGAGGAAGGCTCCTCTATGGCTTCATTTGCAGGAAGAAACTTATCTACCCATAGGTATGTTTTATTTTCATAAATTAATATTTTTAATATATTATAGATTATTACCTCCTACCATGCAAAAAAGTGTTGGTAGAGTATGCTCCAATGGGACGAGAGGTACCCCCATTCACTCTCGTGCTATTGGTTCTCTATCCCAAAAGTTATTCTACAAACTTTAGAGAAACAAGACAGACATGCAAAACATAAATATACCATTTATCACTTAAAAACATAAATTTATCATTTATCAATTAAAAATTAGGCTTTTATGACCACTCTTCTGATCAAGAAACAATATTCTCAAAAAGGGTAACTTATACGAATTTGAAATTGCACAAGAGAAGCGTAATAAACTTACTCAGTGCACTCCCCAAATTTTTTATCTTATCATAAAGCTAAATAGTCTAAGTAAATGAAAGTAATAGATCATCGCTAGGGTAGAAAAACTAGTTCAGGATTTTATCTTCAATTCAGGTGATCTCCTATAAAAGTCTTTCCACAAGAAAAGATAAGTCAAAATATCCTCTAAGTAATTTCTGGTGGATGTGTTAGTCAAACTCCGAACATTTTGCTACCTAATATAGTACGAATACCTATAATATTCAAACTGTAAAACTTCTTTTTAATGCACTTTCACGTTATCTTCATTTACTTCGAATCATTGGATAGTCTTTATATGCTAAGCTAAATTTTAATATTCCTTGATACACATTTAATTACTATGATTATGGGATCTCAAATCCATACCCGATCAAAGTTCACAGAACGCTTAGAGTATAGAAAATGAGAAGAACTATTAAAGCTTAGTATTTAAATATTTCTATCTGAAGCAAAAATTGCACTTTGCGAAATTATCTGAAGCAACATATGAATAATCTTGAGAGAATTGAACATTGAAAGGTAACATTATACGTTATATTTTATCTAGAATACGCATACTTACGTATACTAATTTAAAATCAATCCTAAGTAGTTTACAAACGTCTTCAAAACTCTAAGGTTAACCTTAATGGTATGATGTTGCAGTATATTTTAAAATCTATTATTGTCTCCTATCTAGTACTTATTAAACCAAAAATTTGCCAAGTTGTTTTTTATTTTTTTAAATAAAGGAAGTTCGGCCTTAGCCTACTCTCCCAGACTTGAATTAATTAAAAGAAAAAGTAAAAGTGAAGGGGACTAGTGCCCATGGGATTCTCCAAATTCCACAGAGCAGGGAAGCTTTTACAAAGTTTAGATGGCATTACAAAGAAGGTTAATCAGCCTCTCATCACCCTCATGTGGGGCCCACTTGGGTTTAAGCTTTTTGTTGATCAAAAGGAGCACTTGATGATGCATGAAGTGGGGGGGATTTCTTACAATTGGCGATTCTTTTGCCGAGGAGGAACAACGATTTCTCAATTGACCACTCTTTGGGGGAGTTGCCAAAGTTAAAAGCACATCTTTCCCGCCAGATCTTCCATAGGACCTCCCCTTTGATGGTGTTCTAGAGAGACGCGTAGCAGCTGATTGCTTCTCCTAGCAGAGCTTGTTTCCAACTGATATGTTTCTGAAGTCTAATTTTCTTTTCGACAATCTGTCAGAGTGTGTTGGAGTTGGGACAAGTAAAGAAGATGTGAGAAACATCTTTTATGGACCGGTAGCAGCATTTGCACAAGAGAGGCACCCCATAATTTTTGTTAGCCTAAAGGTTGGTCCAGATTCCATGATGAAGAATTTTCCATAAAAGGACATACTTTTTGATTTCTATGAGAAGGTGCCAGATAGCCATGAACTTTATGTCCCACTGTAGCCACGTCCACGACGTCACCACTTCTTGTTGAGGTTAACCTGATAAATCAATGGTTTCTTTAATGTTCGAGATTTTTGTTTGGCAATCCCCATTGTGCCATCTAAGACCAAGCAAGCTCGGCGTGTCGTGCCCCATGAGAAGGTGAACTTTAGGGCGGTCCCAAGCAAGATGTCTCCTTTGCAAAGTATTCCATTCTTCATAGGTAATGCTGACACTAGGGTCAATATCCTCAAAGTTGATCCACTGGTTGGTGTCTTGTTTCCAAAGATGTTTCCATTTTTTGAAGCCTTTATTCCATAGCCTCTTGGCGTTTCAAATGTTCCAAGATTCCACGATCCGGATGCCATGGATCAAAAACCAGATAGACTCATTTTGTCTGATACTAGCTGCCCACTTCCAATCTTCACTTATTCTTGTGAAGCTTTTGACTTTATTCCAACTCTTCCATAGGGAGCACACAAGATTTGAGCCTTTTGAGAAGACCGAGATCGGAGAAAACAAAAGGGTAGAAGGTCAAGATTCTTCCAATTTGGAAATCCCACGAATGTCAATGCGTTCTTGTTTCTGAAGATCAATTTGGCCCACGAGGCCTCCCCATTGCTCCATGCCTTAATCATCCATTTTGCCGCAAGTTTGTTAGCCATGCACCCAATGTCTAGAATGCCAAAGCCCCTACTATCTCTTTGGCTGGAGCAGATGGACCACTTGATTTTAGGCACACCCCTCCTATTGTGGTCGCCCATCGAAAATAAGTTTCTACAAATACTTTCCAATTTGGACAGCTCTTGCTCTTTTGGTCTCCAACAAGAGAGGAAGTAAATGGTCGACAAAATGAGGAACATGTTGATAACCATTGTGTGACCAGCAAGATTGATTTGCATACCTCTCCAATAGTTTAACTTGCTTTCGAGTCTCGCCAGGACCCAGTTCCACCATTGCTCCATCGAGATACCAAATCCCAAGGGAATCCCAAGAAGCCAAAAAATTTGGCCCTGAAGAATGTTTTGACAACCATGATCAAAGAGAAGGTCAGGATGGATCCCGACTATAGCTCTGAAAGCGGTCTTAGAGTGGTTGATTTTGGATCTAGAGGCTACACAAAAAGTATCCAGGCACCTCAAAAATGCCTCCATGCTAGTACTATCGTTGTAGATAAATGTGTTCATATCATCTGCAAAAAATCTCATGGTGATCTGTTCGTGGTCATGAGGCAATCAGAGGCCTTTGATATTATCTGCTTCCACCTGTTGTTCCACCAGCCGGCTAAGACCTTCTGTGGCAATGGCAAAGAGAAGGGGAGCCAATGGGCACCCTTATCTAATCGATCTTTTTAGTTTGATCACCTTCAAAAGTTGGCCATTAACATTAATTTGAGTTGATGCGTTTCCCAGAAGGGTCGAGATCATCTTGGTGAATTTCTGACTGCATCTGAGATCTTTAAGTGACTGCACAATATAGTCCCATTCCAGCCTGCCATAGGCTTTGTCAAAGTCGATCTTGAGGAAAACCACATCTTGTCTTGACTCATTTGCAAAGTCGAGGCCTTCCCAAATATCTATAATGGCTTCCAAAATTGACCTGCCTTTGATGAAACATTTTTGGTCCTCACTTAACCACGCTCTTAGATGGCTGGAAATTCTGTTGGCTATGACTTTGGCAATGATCTTATATCCTGTTTGGAGCATTGTAATTGGACGCCAGTTCTTAATTCTATTCTTTTCCCCTTTTTTTGTGTATTAAGTTGATGATGCCATTGTTGAGACAAGTCGAAAGCATGCCAAACTCGATCGCCTCTTGCCAGACTAGAAAAAGAGGGGGGGCAATCAATGACTTCAATAATTTCTTCTTCTGAGATAGGGGCATCTAGCAGACAACGAAGGTTGTGTGGGATCCTATGAAAGGATACCCTAGATATGGCTTCCATACAATCCCGTCTATGGTGGGAGAGGGGGGTCGAGATCCCCAGGAGTCTTGTGAAGTGCTCTTCAATGATCCCAAAATTTTCTTCTTCAGTATTGCATACATTGCCATTTGAGTCTAGCAATAGGGGGATCCATTCTGTGCTTTGTTTCCTTTTATGGATGCAGCACATCTCTTTGGAGGGTTTGTCAGCTTTGCCAACCCACCACTCCTTAAAGAAAATTTGCAAATTTTTCCTTTGTATTTCTTCCTTGTATCTCAACAATGCTCTGACTTTTCATAGAACTTTCTAGGATTGAATTTTTTTCTTTGTTCATTTCCTCCTCAAGTGTCCAGAGTCTATGATATAGAGCTTCTCTACGTGCTTTCAGAACAGTCTTGAGCATCTTCCTGGTCCTTATTGTGGAGAATGAGTTCTCCTATGCGCAAGGGAAATGTGTAGTGAACCACCCTTGTATGTCCAGCACTTGGACAAATAGCTGTACCTTAGATAGCTTGCTGATCTCAATAAAAAACTCAAATGGACTTATGACTTTAGTCAATCAAATTAGACAAAGAGAGCTTTCCAAGAAGCTATAAATAACTTAATTTGGACAAGTTTTGATTAGGAAATGCAACTGACAAAGATGAACTACATGTCCACATAAGTATGCCAAAGAACTGAACTTCACTCTTGGACTAATAACTCTCTGAATATATATCCTTTGAGAAAGATATTTGATATCGAGAAAGTAGACACAAATAGATTTCCAACAAGCTAATGGATGAGTTTTGATCAGGCAACACAATTGACCAAAATAGACCACCTGCACACATAAGTACACTGTAAAACTGGACTTCACTCTCTGGCATATATCTCACAGAATATAAATCTTCTGAATGAGATATTTGGAGAAGAAAAATTGCATGCTAAGAAATTTCCAACAAGATAAAAATCAAGCAATTTGGATATGTTTTGGTCACGAAAGTTAGCCAACCAAAATAGACTACCTGTCTACATAGGTATACTAAAAACTTTGACTTCATTCTTTCACTGATATCTCAAAAATTATTTAAGCTTTCATAGAGATATTTGGGATGCGTAAAGTACACAAGATAAGCTTTCCAATGAATGTTTAAAGGCAAGAAATGGTTACATATACACTGTGATATGAGCTCTACAACAGGGCTATGTACAAACTGACGTGTGGCTGGAAGGAGTCTAAGGGAAGACAAAATGATAAAATGACTAGATCCAACTACTCGGAGCTCTTGCCTCTTTCTCTCCTTGTTTTGAACGTGCTTCCACTTCACTTTTATAACCAATGAGCATGTGAAGAAGTTTGTGCCTCCTTCGTAACTCACCACTTTCCCCACTACATGCCACTAACTACAAGGCAAGATATTGTATCTCTTACTCATCATGAATTTTGACTAGACTTTTTCTTTTATTATTTTTTCCTTTTTTTCTCTACTTTTTCTTTATCTTTATATTTGATAAATTTATCCAAGCATGGCTCATATGAAAATGAGCTTGTACAGTTATCTTCAACACTCCCCCTCAAGCTCATTTGGGAGTTATCTTCATCCATGTCCTGTAAATTTATCACATCCTTGAAACCTTTGAGTTTAGAAGCATCCAAGAACTTTGTAAACATATCTACAACCTGCTCTTTGGTTCTGATGAACTTTATCTCCACATCTTTGCTTAATACCTTCTCCCTTACATAATGGTAGTGGACCTCTATGTTCTTGCTCCTTGCATGAAACATAGGATTGCTTGCCAAGTAAATACTTGACATGTTATCACCGTATATAGGGATGGTTCCAACTTGCACTCCAAGATCAGCCAAAAGCTTTTTAATCCACATTGATTCACATGTGGCAAGTATGTATGTATGCATATGTGTGTGTATGTATGTATACATACCTCTTTTGCCTCCTCTCTCTCTCTCTCTTGCCTCTATGCGTGCCTCTCTTGGATCTATCCCTCTCTCTCTTGCACTGTTTGAATGACCCCAACACAAATGTGCTAGGAGAATTTTTTTTTTGTCTTACAAATAGTGTAGCTTATGTGATGCTTTTGCATCACAAGAAGTTTTTCAGCATTGCTACCCGCTTCACTAAAGTGTGATGCTTTTTAAGCATCATCACATAACTGAAGTTAACCATTTCTTATGGGATTTTCTTTTATTTGTGTTGCTTATGTGACACTTCATTTTCTAAGGGTTGCATAAGTGACACTTCTTGTTTTTTTTTTTCAATTGGGGGTGTTCCTACTAATCTCTTGTAGTGTAACCTTTATTGAACGATGGGCAATGGCATTGTATTGTTCCTTGTAGTAGATGAGAAGGGCATTTCAAAGTAAAGTTTACCATCACATCGTAGCAACAATAATGCAATAGTAAATCAAAGATGTAAAAGAATCACAAGAGCAAGAGAATGATTCCCAACATGCTTGATCCTTAGGTTTGACTGGTTGCTTTCGAGGTGGGGGCAAGGGTTCAAAATATGTGGGTTATAAGTGGACACCTCTCTACCTGATGTGTAGGAAAAATTGACTTTGACCTTTGGGCATACTATCTCAAAATCATTGTTGGGCCCTAAGGCCTTCTCGTTAGTATATGACCAATGTCTAACCCTCACCCTCATGATTTTTATGTACATTTTGTCCAAATTTCTTGTGTATTGGAGCTTAAGAACATCATATGTCTGAATTTTTTCCCTTCTCAAACCTTGGGGTGTCTCTTCGATCATGGGCCTCCATGATAATCTAGGATAATCATTTGAGGCCTCCACGACCAATGGGCTTAATATCTAGTGATAAAAAAGAAAATGACATCCAGTGTGAGCTTAATATCTTTTAGCCACGCGATTAAAATTATCCTTCTTCATGGATCCGTGAGATCCCGAATTGTGAATAAGAGAACGATCATTTCACATTCTTTCTAGTCTCGCCCCACTAGTAGAGGCTCTATAATCTGCATTAATTTTGTTGGACCCTTACATGGAAGCACAAGGGGGGACTTCCCTTTCGATGTGCTCGCCCTTTTTACATACTTTTTCGAGATGACTAAGCCAATATTGGATCTCTTTCTTTTTGGGGGCTTCCATCATTGGAGATCATTGCTAGCCAAGTACTCGTCTTGGGGGCTTCCATCATTGGAGATCTTTGTATCGTCAACTAGATTAAAGATCCCAAGATAGCCAATGAAGGTAATATCTTTCTCCAAAGTGTTGTCCTTCGTCTCCTTGACTTTGTCTGTTTCAAGTCTTTTTAACCTTTTATTTTCCTCCTTTGAATAAATCTAAAATCCTTGCATTCAAGAGCACTATCCTCAAACTTAATGTGCTCCATCCGCAAGGGTGTCTTCTATCAAACTGACCGAGGTCGGCAATGGAGGAGCATGTTCTCGGGCCTCAACAACCACCCACACGAAAGAAAAATGTTAAGACCAAGGAGCAGCTCCTATTGTGCAACCTTGCTCATCGGGTATTCCCTAAACATCTATCCTAAATCTTAGAATGGAAGCAAACATTGGGTAAATATCATATCTATTTTTCTAGCCCCTCTTCATTATTGATGTTGATCTTAATTGATTCTGGTAGTTCTTTGCTAGGATCCACCTTCACACACACTTGAGGGTGCCATCACGTGTCAAATGTGTAGCTAGAACCCACGTAAATGGTCCCCTCACATGAACTTTGATGGCCAATGGACGAACAAACAAGTACACAATCTCTTTGACAAAAAAGGTAAGGAAAGAACAGGAGGTTATGCAACTTCATCCACAAGGCAATCTTTTTGGCTTTGAGTTGATTAGAGAGAACCCCGAAAGCCCTTGAAAAGATGCACGGGAGTATGGTAAGCTTGCCAATACCTTGACTTCATCCAGAAGGGCCATCTTTTGGACTTTGATTCTTTCCAAGACCTTGACTCCATCCACAAGACATATGGTTTCTTTTGCATAAGAGAAAATTAATAACAAATTAGAAAGAAATGGTGGAAGAAAAGGGAATGCGAACATACGAATAAATGATAACGACAGTGAGGGAAAGCACATGACAAACAAGATGTGCGTGTTCCTTCCCTCTGTTTCATGAATTTTATAGTCAAAAGGAGGTACAAATTCTAGGGCCATAAGCTGCAAGTTGGACATTAGACAGAAATGAAAATGAAGAGTGGGGAGCATGAGTTTGAGACGCCTCCTGTATGGCATGAGGAAACAAACATGTACCCTTGGCAACTTTGTGAATACGAGTCCTTCATATAATCATTAAGTACACAAATGATTGCTCTTCTTCTCTTTCTGTATTGCTCTCTCTCTCTCTCGTGGGAGAATAAAACCAATCTTTTCTCTCTCTCTCTCTCTCTCTCTCTCTCTCTTTCTCTCTCATGTTCAACTCAAATCGATGCATGCACATGCATACAGCTATACATTTATGCATGCATGGAAGTATAATCTCTTTCGTATCTTGCTGAATTATGTTTCAAGTAAGTGTTGACCTAACTTGTACTTAAACTCAGTATTTTCTTCACTTTTTGATATTAAAGTTATTCTTTTTGTTCGGTCGTAGCATTCGTTTTCCATGTTGGAGATAATGAGTTTAACAATGAGAGCTCCAGTATACACACATGAACATGAATAGCGGCCACTCGAGCAAAAAGCAAAAGCATAATTGTAAAGAGCAAAAAGCAAAAGCACGAATGCAATGCTAACAGCGAACAATCTCTACCTCGAAGGACAATGTAGGCGAAGAAAAAGGCATCTCGGTCCGAAAATAGCATGAAGAAGACATGATTGTGTTGAGTGGCAATGATAGAAGTCTTTTGTTCGAGGCGGTCCAATCATGGAGAAGTGAGAAAAGAAAAAAAACATGAAGGGCAAGGAGGAATGGGGGTTAGGCTGGCAGGGTAAGGTCACAGCTTGGCATTTCATGCTTTTCATGCAAGGTCTTGACAAGCTTAGCATACTTCTGTGCATCTTTTCAAGTGGCTTTCGGGGCTCTCTCTGAACAAATCAAAGTCCAAAAGATTGCCCTGGTGAATGGAGTCAAGGTGGGAGTCAAGGTCTTGGCAAACTTAGCATACTCCCATGCATACATACATACATACACATGCATACATACATACATACATACATACATACATACATACATACATACATACATACATACATACACACATACATATAATCATGCATACACACATGTATATATAGATACACTCACACATCCGTAAACACACATGCACATACACACATACACTCATCACACATACACATACATACATACACTCAAACATACACATACATACATACAAATCACACACACGCATAGACACACATGCATACATACACACATGCTTATACACATGCATACACACACATATGCACAACTTTACATACACACACATGCATACATGTACAAATGCATGCATATGCCACACAAACATGCACATACATACATGCACATCACACACATGCATACATACACACATGCATACATATAGACATGCATGCATACATACATGCATGCATACATACATGCATGCATACATACATGCATGCATATACACATGCATACATGTACATGCATACATAGATACATGTAGAGATATACACACACGTGCATACATACATACATACATGCATGCACACACACATGTATATATACATACACATCACACACACATGTGCATACATAGAAACATGCATACACATGCAATCATACATACATGCAAATATGCCATACACATGCACATACATACATACATATCAGACACATGCATACACACACATAAACATACATGCATACACATCAAACACACAAATGCATACATAAACACATGCATGCATACACATGTACATCACACACACATACATACACATGAGACACAGACATGCATACATGCACATGCATTCACACATGCGTACATAGTTTCATGCATACATGCATGCATACACACAAATGCATATACATGCATACACATCACACATGCATAAATACACAAATAAATACATACATGCATACATCACACACATGCATACGTATATATGTACATATACACATGCATACATGCACACATACAAGGATACATGCACATACATAGGCTCACATACATACATTCAGACATGCATACAAACACATACATACATTCAGACATGCATACAAACACATACATACATACATACATACATACATACATACATACATACATACATACATACATACATACATACATACATACATACATGCATGCATGCATGCATGCATGCATGCATGCATGCATACATACATACATACATACACACATACACACACATACATACATACATACCTACATACATACATACATACATACATACATACATACATACATACATACATACATACATACATACATACATACATAAATACATACAGGCATATGCATATGCACACACATGTATATATACATATACTCACACATGCACACACACATGCACATATATACATACATACATATCACACACACATGCATACACATACACATGCATTCACACATGCATACATACTCATATGGATACATGCATGGGTACACACACATGTACATACATCACACACACTCATGCATACAAACATACACATGCATGTAGATGCAGATGCATACACATACACATGCATATATAGGTACATGCATAGATGCATGCATTAAACACACACATGTATATATCACACATGCACACATACACACATGCATACACACGTGTATATCACACACACAATACACATTCATACATACACATCACACACATAGACACACATACATGCATACACATGTATACACACATGCATACACACACATGCATAGATGTATATACACATGCATGCATATATGCACACATGCATAGATCCATACTCACATATGCATAGATCCATACACACACATGCATACACATGCATAGATACACACATGCATACATGCACACATGTACACATGCACACATGCACACATGCATACATGCACACATGCATACATGCACACATGCATACATGCACACATGCATACATGCACACATGCATACATGCACACATGCATACATGCACACATGCATACATGCACACATGCATGCATGCACACATGCACACATGCATACATGCATACATGCACACATGCATACATGCACACATGCACCCATGCACCCATGCATACATGCACACATGCATACATGCATACATACACACATGCATACATACACAGATGCATAAATACATATTCATAGATCACACATGCATACACATACATACATACACTTTTCACAAATGCATACACATAGTTCATTAGAGTTGAAGTGCCAGTTCTTGGTGGTAATACATGGCAATTAGCTCTAACCATTCCACACTCATCCCTCCACCCATGGCTAGCTCCTCCTCCTCCTACATGCATTTTTTTTTATGGAGAATGTAAATTGATGTTGGTTTTCCCTACATTTTCATCTACAAGATTGGTGGACAGAAAGTGCTCATTCAATGGAGGTTCTTGTTCTCACCTTAGATTTTATCACTTTGGACTTACTTTCATAGCTTTTAACATGGAGAAATGGTTCATGTCTTCATGAAAGACATGTGGAATGTGACTCCGGATCGAGAGATCTTAGTTTCTAATGCCACTAAAAGGTGCTCTTGAAGGTCTATGCCATCCATAATTCACTAATAATTCATCACCAGCACAAAATGAAGTAGTAGCATTGACAACTATGTATTTTGCTTTATCTCCACTCATGTATGGTGATTCGTGAATATTTTGAGGCTCTTCAATTTTCAGCTACTGTTTATTAAACCTCCTATATTTCCATGAGTGCAAGATCTTCCATCAATATATAATCTTTCATTTTCTACATGTGTAATCCCTGTACTAGCAAGGGGCTGCATTCATACATAATCCGTAAGTACTCATGCTTTCAATGTAAGGTGTAAGTCTATGCCAATATCCCCATCTACATATAGGACCACAAAATGACATAAGAGTGAATTTAGAGATGGGATACAAATACAAAGGTAACTCAACAACATACTCTCTCTCTCTCTCTCTTTGTCTTCCAAATTGACTCATATGGCCCATTTTCTACAATGTTGGGCATCTTTGGCATCTCTCTCTAGGTTATGTCGAGCTATGCATCTTTCTCTCTCTCTCTCTAGAATCCTCTCTCGCTGGCATCTCTCTCTCTATCTATCTCTTTCTCTCTCCCTGCTATGTACAATAGTGCATCTTTATCTCTCTTTCTCTCTCTCTTGGCTATGTCCAAGAATGCATCTTTGTAGCTCTCTCTCTCTCTCTCTCTCCTCTCTCTCTCTCTCTCTCCCCCTAATTGGCTCCTATGGTCCATCTACTACAATGTTGGGCATCTCTCTCTCTCTCTCACACACACACACACCCCTCCATAGACTCAAGGCGTACCAGCAAAAGCACATTAAAAAACAAAAACACATGATCACATAGAAATATATGTAGATTTGCAAACAACTGCACATACAAATTCACGATAGTGAATATGCACATCACACATACTACAAATGCATACTAAAACAACACATGCACACACTCACACTCGCACACATGCATACACACTCAAACTCAAAGATAGACACACTCAAACTCATAGACATACACACACATACACTCTCACTAACATTTGTGTAATTTCTATTCTTTTTTACTTTTTTATTTTTATTTATTTTTTATTTTCACTGTTAATTCATTAATTTATATGTATGTATGTATATGTATATATATATATATATAAATATATATATATATATATATATATATATATATATATATATATATATATATATATATATATATATATATATATATATATTAAACACACACATTTAGGATCATTGAGTTACATTCCCTCTCACATAACATACACTCACAATTACATATACTCACATCAATCAAAATCACATACATATAGACACAAAACTCAGATTCACACCGATTACAAACACATGCAAACAAATGCACATATAATATACATCAATAGATACATACATATGCATCATACACACACATTTTCATTCTTTACATAGTCGCATGCATTTGGGTACAAACACATAGGCACATATGCATCCCATTCACATGCACACATCCAGATTCACAAGTGCATACATATACATAATCATTCACACATAAATACATAATAGACACATAGGAATAAATATATACATAGGTATTCACCATAATAGATACACATGGACATGGAAACACATATATGAATGAACATACAGACCCAGACATACACATTCACACATACTTATTTGCATCCACGCACAATCATATGTACAAAAAAGCACACGCATACTCATGCCTATACATTCACATGCTTTTTCATAGATATACTCCCTCATAAAATCACATGCGTAGATCAAGTTATATATATATATATATATATATATATATATATATATATATATATATATATATATATATATATATATATATATATATATATATATATATATATATATATATATACATATACATAGACACATTTACTCACATAGAATTAAAGATACTTACACATGCACATGAACACAAAAGCACATATACATATGGCACATTCAAAACTCACATGCAGTCTATACAATCTAACTTCATTTTTGTTTTTGCAAGTCTAGAAGAGTCAACATCATCAAATGAGAGATCTCTGAGCTTAAAAAAGCCAATGGAAAAGAAGTAGAATGAATCAAATTCATAGAATATTTTTATTTTGGAGAACTAGACTTGGGGTGGTGAAATCCTCTAGACATCCACCCCCACTTAATTTCCACATTGTCCCTGATGGATCAACTTGTAGACTCAATAAGAGGAGCATGGAAATGCACTTTAAATTTTTTTTGAATATTTTTCATATGTTTCTCAAAATCATCATGCCTTTTTCTTTTTATGCAATTGCAGATTTTGACGGGAAGAAAACTTAAATTAATCAAGTTAAAACTAAAAATGTGATCAATTAGCATATAACTTTTGAAAATAAGCTAGAATTCACTTATAGAGACCATTTAGATGTTCTACAAACAATCTTTGATATTTTCTCTTTTCAAAGCCAATCATTATTTTATGTAAGCATTCTAATGCTCTAAAATTACACACATCATTAGGAAATTGAACTATTTCCCCTATTGTATTATGAATACTCAACAATGGTTTTGAGACCACAACTAAGCCAGGAGTAATATTTTTGTTTTTACGTTTTCTTTATCCTTTATTCAGCTTCTGTTTTGAAACAAGCATTAATGTAATGCTTTATTTATTTTCTTCTATTGACTTACACTTTTTTGGGGCGAAAAAGCATGATGCAAAATCCATCCTTTTGTTGTAGCTAATGCAACGGGTGCTCTGATAGTAGAAAACTTAGCTACAGGGCTCAATGTTTCCTCATAATCAATGCCATGTGTCTATGCATATCCTTTTGCCACCAGTCATGCTTTATACCTGCTTATGCTACCATCAACATTATGCTTTAACTTGTAAACCCACTTGAAGCCTATGGGTTTATTTCCTTGTAGCCATGGAACCAGCTCTATGTTTCATTTTCATAAAGTGTAGCCATCTCCTCATCCATGGCTTTCTCGCAATCTGTATTTCCAATTGCATCTTCAAAACAAGAAGCTTCAACTCTTGTATTACCTTGGTCATGTAGGCACAATGACAGCCCATGTAACTGTCATACACCAATTGTTGCATTGAATTCTGCATCCTCCCATATCTTCTTGGTCCTAGGTCAGTTCTCCTTGTGTCATCTACATGTGCCTTTCTTACTCCTGGAGTCTTCATAGAGGGAAATCCAAGTTCCTCATCAAGTTTCTTTTCTTAACCCCTTGAATCTCCATCAATGTCTTCAAAACCTATAGATGTTTTAATTCCAACAAAAAGCTTTTCTTTACCTTTCTTCGATGTATTTTCTCAACTCAAATTTCTACGCAATCTTCCATTCATGGATTTGACTTGGAACTATTGCTTGGTGATGCATGAGGTCCACTCAAAACTTGAGATTCTACACTTGATTTTTCAGCATTTTTTTGTGATTTGATTCAAGATTAAGTCCTTCTTTTACATCTGCATAGAAGCTTGACATTTCATCAAACACCACATCTCTGCTTACCTTTACCTATCATGTGAGTGGTTATAACATTTATATCCCTTTTTCTCAAGGGATTACCCAATGAAGATACATTTTTCATCGTTTGGAACAAGCTTTGTCCTTAACTCATTTGGAACATGTACATATGCAACATAGCCAAATACTTCCATATGTGATAAGTTTGTCTTTTTACGTGCAATTGCAGTCAGAGTTTTGTTGATGATTTTTACAGTAGTGTGCACAAATTCTACCCAATACCAATGAAGAATATTCTTCTCAGCCATCAAGGCTTTTGCTATTTCTTTAATATGTCTATTTTTGCATTCAACAATGCCTTCTTGTTGTGGTGTGTACCTGGATGAAAACTATCATCAAATTCCATGAATTTTTGGAAAGCTACCGAACTCATTTGACATATATTCATCTCCTCCATCATATCTTAATGTTAAATATGCTTTCTTGTCTACTTTTCCACCATAGGCTTAAAATTCTGGAAGTGAGTGAACACCCCACTCTTCTCTTTCATGAAATATACCCATACTTTATGTGTATTGTCATCAATGAAATTAACATAAAACTTACAACCGACCTTTGTAGGATCCCAAACATCTGTATGCACTATTTCTAGCACATTCTCACTGTAAGAAATTGCTTGAATGATGTGTGTGACTCTCCTCCCATCCATATATACCCTCTTGTACTCTAACAATAGCAATGATATACTCTAAGAATAACAATGATCTGAAATAGTCTAGTGTGAACATGTGGCCATCATGCAACACTTATTCCCATTACTACCAAAGCAATTCCCATTACTACCAAAGTACCTTAGGGTATCCCCCGAGCTTGGGACCTTGGCTAGCTGGCCCTTGTCCCTCACACACATGGATTGATCCCTGTGGATCAAATAGACTGATCCCTATGGATTAATGATCCTTATGGATCACATGCACTGATCCCTGTGGATCAATGTCTGACACTCTCTCCTCCTTCTAAAGATCATTGTCCTCAATGATCAACGAGGGAAAGTACTTGCAAACTAGAGCTTCTGATTCCCAAGTAGAGTCAGTAAGTGGTAATCCTCTCTAGGCTACTAAATACTCTTGGATGACATGATTCCTGAATCACTTCTGTCTCCGATTTAGTATTCTGTCTCGAGAATGATCCGTGCTTTTACTTTCTTGCAAAGAAACAATACCTTCTATTAGATTATCCTCCTTAGAAACATGAAACACTAGATGAAATCTGCAATCTAGAGGAAGATCTAATCGGTATGCAACTTCACCTAGCTTTTAAGTATCTTCCAAGGTCCACAAAAACCTTGGTGATAGCTTACTACAGTTCCCTGTGGACAGTGAAGTAGATCTTGCTAGTACCTAAAGAAAGATTCTGTCTCCTTCCTCTAAGGATCTAGGAGATCTTTTCCTATCAACGTACTCTTTACCCCTATCAACTTCTTGCTGCATCTTTGCTTTAGCTATTTATAAATTTACTTGGATGTTTGCTAAGAACACAAAAGCACTAGGACATTTCTGTGATATACCTATGGTATTGAGAGCATTGGGATTCATGCCATAGTTCATCTCAAAAGAAAATGCAACAAGTGCCAAATACTATCCCAATCTATCTATCTCTCAGACATATATGCCCTAAATATGTCCTCTAAAAACTGGTTGACCCCCTTGGTCCTGTAAATCTGACATCCCTATCTGAAACTATGGATGTCGGTAACCCATGAAATCTGAAGACATGCTAGATAAACAACTCCACACCCTATGGATCAATTGGATTGATCCCTGTGGATCAAATGCACTAATCCCTATCTACTATATTCTTTTTTGCTCTTCTATACAGGGTTTCCATGTGAAACTCCTGTATGAGCTCAACCCAACGAGCCTGACTGCCTCGAAGATCTGGCTGACTACAAAAATACTTAAGTGTATGGTGATCTGTGTATACCTTAAAATCTACACCATAAAGATAGTGTCGGTAGACTTCTGATAAGTGTTGCATGATGGTCACATGTTCACACTAGACTATTTCAAAGCATTGCTATTCTTAGATTATATCATTGCTATTTTTAGAGTACAAGAGGGTATATATGGATGGGAGGAGAGTCACACACATCATTCAAGCAATTTCTTACAATTGGTATCAGAGCAATTCCCATTACTACCAAAGTATCTTAGGGTATCCCCCGAGCTTGGGACCTTGGCTAGCTGGCCCTTGTCCCTCACACACATGGATTGATCCCTGTGGATCAAATAGACTGATCCCTGTGGATTAATGATCCCTGTGGATCACATGCACTGATCCCTGTGGATCAATGTCTGACACTCACTAACATGCTTGTTATGCGGAAATGATGCTCTTGGCTGTTTACCAAATTGACATGCTGCACATGCCTTTTGCATCTCTACAACATTGAAATTTGGTAGTTCATTGACAATCTCCTTTGACTACATCAATTTTAGCCTTTGCAAATTTGCATGTCGAATTCGTTTGTGCCAGAGAATTTTCACATTGAGGATGAACATCCTTTGGCAATCAATCGTCCATCATGTTTGTACTCTTCTACATATAACCCATCATCATTGGACCTGACTTGTAATCCGTGCTCAACCATTTGTCCAATATAAACCAGATTCTTTGTTATATTTGGAACAAGCAACACATCAGCAAAATGTTTTACCTTCCCATCCTCCATAGACAGTGCTATGTTTCCTGTATGCTCGATACAATGTGATGTGTCATTGCCTGTTTCAACATATCCAAGAACTAATGATTTCTACAAACTACTAAACCATTCTGCATGATTGGTCATGTGATTTGAAGCACCTGAATCTCTAGACTTTACCATTAGATTTTGAAACATCAATAGATATCATATTCATCATGTGATATTGGACTCTGAACAACATCTCAGAATCATCTGCACTTGTGGATGCATAGTTGTTTTGCTACCTTCTATTATTTTTATTCTTCAACCTACAATCACGTTCAAAGTATCCACATTTACCACAATTCCAACATCCTTTAGAGTCATTACCTAAATCATTTCTTTGGAAATTTCTATGGCCTCTTTAGCTCCCCCTGCCTCAAAAATGTCATCTACCTCTTGCATGATTTTGATGTTGACCTTGGTCTTGGTTACTGTTTCCTCTTCCGCTTCCGAAAACTCTACCTCTCACTTTTCCTCTAGCAGAGTAAAATAATTGCTCAGAATTAGGTTTTTCTTGTGAGTTTGAGTCCTCACCATGATTTTTTTCTTCAATAATCAGCATGGACATGAGATCAGTGAGATTCGAAATATTTTCCCTTGTCTCAATAGAAGTTCTGAACTGCTTATATGTAGCTCCTAAACCACAGATGCACACTTCGACCTTATCATCATCATCTACATTTATGCAAATAGACCCAAGTGCCTCACATATGCTTTTGATTTTCATGGTATAGTCACTTATTGACATGCATGTAATCTCATTCTTGATTTGCAATATTTATGCCTTTGTATGTAGCTCATTCTTGAGTATGTAGCCTTTGTATGTAGCTCATTCTTGAGTATATAGCTCATTCTTGAGTATGTAGCTCATTCTCGAGTATGTAGCTCATTCTTGAGTATGTAGCTCATTCTTGAGTTGCAATTTCTGTTCCTTTGTATTGGTCTCATACAATGTGACCAAACTATTTCAAGCCTATTTCAGAGTCTTGGAATCTTGTATGTGCCCAATCATGCTATCTTCTATGCTAATAGATAGCCAATACATTACCTTTCATGCTCTATGATTCTATTCTTCATATGCTCTTAACTATTCTATAGTCCTTTCCTCTCTGGTAACTGCAGAGCAATTTTGTTTGCTCCTTCGATGTACTTCCAATAGCCTTTTCCCATCAAGAATTTCGTCATTCTGAATCTCTAGGCATGGAAGTTGTTCTTGTCCATCTTATCGTTCATAAGTTGACTCATTCCATATGCACTTACAATTTCTGTAGCAATTTGCAACACTACAAAAACAACAGAAGCAATACCTCTGCTTGAATACTATCACACTGTGACGTGAAAATTCAATCTAAAAAAAGCACAGTTTTTGTCCCTAGTTTGATTTGTGTTTCATGAGATAGAGAAACTTCTATGTATGATTTTATTTAGGATACATTCATTGTATTAGCTCTTTGAGAGGATGTGCCCATTTGTCATTATGCTAGTATCCCACATTCATTACATTATGAGAAATGTCTCATTGTTTTTTAACTTGATATGGGTATGTTTTTGAAACTAAATGATCAGTCAACTTAGCTTACCAATCCAACTTTACTTACCTAAGCATGACACAAACACCTGGTGTGTATCACATATAGGCACATTAGGAAACCTGGATGTGATCCACTCGATAGCCTTCCCAATGACACCATCAAATGCAACAAGGTTGAGGTCTACTCTTTGCGGATTCATAAAATGGAATTATGTGAGCATGCCCTAAGCTACGAGTTGACATCTTTTGTCTTGCCATCACTTCAAATCTTCAACTGTCTTTTTCTTGAAACCAAGCACCTTTCATAACAAGGACTCACACTCCTTGTCTTCAACCCTACCAATGCTCATTAGCATTCCAAAGCTTGAATCTATTGTGACTTACCCCTCGTTAGGGGAAAAAACAAACCTTGCTTGGGCCTTTTAGATTAACGAGTGATTAGGGATGGACCAATGAGAAGAGGGTGGTGGAAACAATGTAGTACCTTAATCATATAGGCTATGCATATGCTTCCATGGTTTTTGTGTGGCCAAGAAGGAGAAAACCTCTTTGAACTATTCATTTTAGTTGTGTAAATGGTTTTGAAAGGCTTAGGAATGAATTAGAGCCCTTGGATTGGCTCAGTGATCCAAAGGGTAAGGTTGAGTTGCAAAATTCAAGGCATCTTTGAACATGAGCCCTCGGACTTGAGAGAAGGGAAGGGTTGAGATGTAACTCATTCTAGAAAAGGTTCCTTTGGATGTAAGCCCTTGGATTTCATCTTGTATCATATAACTCTGATTGAATTTCCCCTATTTTGGGTAATTATTTTCAATCCATTAGATCAAGAGATCATATAATGGCTCAGATTCAGATGCCAAGAGGAAAAAGTGGCTTTTCACCTACACCATTGGATCAAGGCTTCATCGGATGGTTCTTACCATCCAAAGGTTACAAAAGTGTCCTTTTAAATATTCAAATACACAAGCTATCAAATACTATTATATTTTGACATACGAATAATGGTCTTCTATGAACCCATAATCTCCTACATTAAGCATTTTAATCCCTAAAAATTAAAAATCCTTACAATTCCCATCCAAGCCTCACTTTTTCCCCTAAGGTTCTTGCTTTCTGAAGATCTTCATTTTGTCGTATTTTCAACTTGATCAATGAGGAGTTTTTCTTTTGATATGTCTTCACTTATTGAATCTTATCCACTCTTCATGTGATGGAAGTCCTTCTCTTCCTTGGTAGCTTGATTTGTATTGACTCCTTTCTTTGGAGTCCTCTTCTCGTCTTGATCTTCTGTCTTGTCCTTTAAAGCTTCTTTTACCTTTTTCTCTACTTTCTCGAAGAATTTGTAAGTATCTTCAAAACCTCTTAAAGAGTTAGAACATGTTTCAATAATGCAACAATCATTGTATCCTCGAGGGGAACTTGAGCGTCAATACTTCCAATAACTTCTTAGAAAGCAAGATGGCTTCAAAGCCTCTAGTAACTTATAACTTATATGACTCTAACATCAATGGGGAGACTTCAAACTACTTGAAAATGCACCAGAGCTCTAATGGATCTCATACCACTGTAGGTAAACAATAGTGGGTAGAACATGTGGAAGCTAATGGGCCAATAACCTATTGGGATCAGAATTTGAATTACAATCATATTTACTCGCTGTAGTCCCGTTTTTTGCTACTTAGCACTTAGCCACAACTTCGTACATTCATACTAGCATCACCATAATACTTGATACATAGTCTATCATCAATGCATAAGATCTTCCTTCAGCAACATATTAAGTGGAAAAGTACAAGAGAAGGGGACTAGTGCCCACGGGACCCCCCAAATCCCACAAAGCAGGGGAAGCTTTTACAGAGCTTAGATGGCATTACAAAAAAGGTTAATCACCCTCTCATCATCTTCATGAGGGGCCCACTTGGGTTTAAGCTTGTTATTGATCAAAAGGAGTACTTGATGATGCTTGAAGGGGGGGATTTCTTACAGTTAACAATCCTTTTGCCAAGGAGGAACATCGATTTCTCAATTGACCACTCTTTGGGGGAGTCACCGAAGTTGAAAGCACATCTTTCTTGCCAGATTTTCCATAGGACCTCCCCTGTGATGGCATTCCAGAGAGTCACGGAGCAGCCGATCGCTTCTCCCAGCAGGGCTTGCTACCAACTGAGATGTTTTTGAAGTCTAATTTTCTTTCCAACCGTCTGCCAGAGTTTGTTGGAGTTGGGGCAGGTAAAGAAGATGTGTGAAACATCTTCGATAGACCGGTAGCACCGTTTGCACCAGGGAGGAATCCCACAAAATTTGCTAGCCTTAAGGTTTGTCCAGATTCCATGATGAAAAATTTGCCATAAGAGGGCAGACTTTTTGATTTCTATGAGGAGGTGCCAGATAGCCATGAACTTCATGTCCCATCGAAGCCGGTCCATGACAGGCACCACTTCTTGTTGAGGTTAACCTAATAGTCAATCGTTTCTTTGATGTTCGGGATTTTTGATAGGCTATTCCCATTGTGCCATTTGAGACCATTTGATACCACCGAAGTCGCATCCATGACAGGCACCACTTCTTGTTGAGGTTAACCTGATAGTCAATCGTTTCTTTGATGTTTGGGATTTTTGATAGGCTATTCCCATTGTGCCATTTTTGATAGGCTATTCCCATTGTGCCATTGTCCCATAGGTTATTCCCCTTCTCTTGTACTTTTCTTTATTTAATTCAAGTCCGGGAGAGTAGGCTAATGCCGAACTTCCTTTATATTAAAAGAAAAACATATTAAGTGGAAAAATGTCCAATTATATGAAACCAATACACAATATATATAAAAACGCATCTCCGTCACTTATACATAGACAATAATACTTATCACTTCATTGAAACCTCATCTGCAATTGTTCAGAACCATATAGCCCAAATGTGCATCATCAATATAGCACATTTCATTCCAACATTCAACATTCAGATACATTTAGTTAGCAACCTTCACATATTCACTATCTGCAGTACTTTTCAAATGCATTGTTCCCCAATACTTCTCAAATAACTTGTATCTGCATATAGTAATCCTTACTTAATAGATGTATTCATATTATCACTTCAATATAGATGTACTTCACAACCACTTATACATATACTTTCAAACATATATATTTTAGCTTTTCAATATTATAGTATCTTAATCCGAACATCATGGACAATCAATATTTCATCATTATCCAGCGGGCGTGGTTTAGCGGATGTGTCTTGTACTCTTAGGCAGATGGCCAAGGTTCAAGTCCTGCCTAGGGCTGGATGCCTCAAAGTTCCCTAAGATGGATGCATCTACCTTACGAGGTCGGGTGTGTGTCTTTCCAATTTATTGTACTCTCAAAAAAAAAATCATCATGACCTGTTTATACACTCATCATAACTTTATAGTATTCTATGTTTGCCCATCCTGGGCTTTTAAAATAACATGGATTATGTATCTCTACAATATCGTATCACTTCCATATAAAAGGTGATATCAAATATATTGAATATATCCTGAAGATGCGCTCTTTTCCTGCATGTCACAATGCATATCACTTCAAACACTTTATCAACATCTCAACACACAATGAGATTTAGTGTAATATATCTCTAGGGCATGGCATGTATACAATGAGTATCACATTGATATACTTCTCAAAACATGGCAACCTGTACATTTAATCTTTGGACTATCTTCATACAGGTTAATACAATATCATCATTGAAATATCATTTGATATATAAGACAACCTCTACAGTTTACTTCTTGCATGTACACATAAGCTGTACACCACACTGTCGATGTTTTATTCATGTACATACTCACATCACATCAGTCGTTTCACTTTGACCAAGAGATCTTTCACCTGCAATAAGTGATCTTCAAGAAATATTATATGCTTATGTTATGCAGTCATGTCACCAATCTTTGCGGTGCTTTCACATCAACCTGTAAATGTCATATACATAGAAAAAAAACATATGCAATTATATGTGTTGATATCATATCTACTATGATAAGCACTTGTCCAAAAATTATGCATTCAATGAACAGAGATCGCATATTTCTATAACTCTGTCTATTCAATATCAAGCGATAATAAACCTTAATCTTACTACTCAAAAATATATCCTTAGTTCCACTTGTTGCAGACTCCGTATCCTTTAATAGTTCCTCACAAACGTTTGCAAATATGATCCTTTCCTTCACAAGATCATTCGAATGTTCCTCACATACAGAGAGATAGAGAGACATAGGTATCTAATGAGTGTTGTGCACATAGCAAATGCCACGGCTAATGCAACAATCGATGGCATCTATGTGAGAGAAACCACAAATTCTCTTTTCGTCAAAGTCCTTATGTAGAAGCTTGTGTTCTTTTGGTGGATTGAACTTATGTGCATGAATTCAGGAGTGATATTAGCTATACTATTTTCATGCATGACTTGAGGAGAATCTCTTTTGCACATGCTGAAGAGAGTTATTTTAGCTAGAGCTTTATTGCGTGCTCGACTATAAGAACATAGACTAATCTGAAGGTGTGCTCATATGCAAAGAGGATGCGAATGTAAGGACTAAAGCTTAATAGAGGTTTCCTATCATGATGAACGAGATGAGAGATGAAGTGGGAATACTTGTGTGAAGCTTCCATTGAAGCTTGCTACATTTTCAACACTCCCCTTCAAACTGAAATGGAAGATCCAATGGATATCCCATATAAAATCGTTTTCGATCAAGGCTATAAATGTTCCTTATCCTTTATGTAGTTTCCATGTCAATTTTGCCATTGAGATTTGTCATTGATGCTTCATGCTTCTTCTCACGAAGAAATGACTTAAATTTCCATTGACATCATATGTTAACCCAAGACACCACTTTGTGATTTCTTTGAAGATATCTTGGTAGATAACCTTCAACATGAATAAAGAGATCAACAAGTGATTTTTCCATTGATTTGATTGTAAAGATATGAGAAAGGGAAACAAACTTTTCCTCTTTGTCTTTCCTCGATGTTTGATGATGTTCGCTTTATATTTTTTATATCTTGAATCATAAATTCCATATCAGTATCTTGACTTTTTAAGTCTTCATTGATCTTCCTTTGAATTGCTTTCTCTGTTTCTCTCTCCTTTTCTTCTCTAGATCTCCTCTTTTCTTTATGGTGGCTTCCCTCTCTTTTCCATTCTTTCCTTTTATCTTGATCTATGCTAGCTTCTTCCATTTTCTTTGCTTTGTAGCTGGTTGCTTTGAACCCTTTTATTTTTGCTTCTTCTTCCCAAATCTTCTCACCTTTGTCTCTTTCTTCAAGATGCAAATGGTTGCTTCTTCTTCATAACTTACTTTAACTATGGATGCTTCTTGGTCTGGCTTCTCCTCCTCTTTTGTCACCTTTTTCTCTTTGAATCTTTCCCTTTTTGACTTCTTTTGGTAGATCTTCAGAAGATGCTCTCATTTGATTCATTTTTGTGTCTCCTCCTTCATCGATAGTCTTCAAATAATCTTCATAAGGATGATCTTCCAACTATGGTAGAAAATCACAAATGATTATCTCTTCTTCTTCTTCTTCTTCAAGAATCAGACTTCTTCATGCCATCACCTCAAAATATGAACTATCTTCTTCTTTTTTTTTCAAAAGGAAGTTTGATAGAGCCTACTCTTCCAAACTTTAATTAATAGAAATTATAGCTGTACAAGTGAATGGGCCTAACACCCATGGGACCCCCCATATCCCACAAAGCAGGGGGCAGCTTATAGCTTACTAGAAAATTTTGCACAGAATCTTGATAATCCTCTCGTCCCCCTCATGTGGGGCCCACTTGGTTTTGAACTTGTTGCTCTCTACGAAGAACACTCTATGGTGTCTAAAGGGCAGGGACTTGTTACAATTGAAAATTCTTTTGCCTAAAAGGAAAAGAGATTTTTCGATCGACCATTCTTAAGGGGGGCTTCCAAAGTTGGCAGCACACCTCTCTTTCCATATTTTCCATAGATTCTCCCTCTTATAGCATTCCATAGTGCTGAGGAGCATCCGATTGCCTCATCGAGCAAAGCCTGATTCCAGTTGATTTGTCCCTATAACAACATGAGGGGGACCCCACAAATTTTGTTAGCTTTGACATTGGTCCAGACTCCACGATGAAGGATTTTCCACATAAGCACAAAATTTTTAATTTTGATGAGGGGGTGCCAAAGGATTGGAACTTAAAGTCCCACTGCTAGCAAAACCAATCTAGACACCACTTTCTATTGAGCGTGACATGAAATTTTGCATCCTTCTTCAATCTCAGAATTTTCTCAAGGCTATTGCCATTGTGCCATCTCAAACCCTCAGGGTGACAGGGGTCCTCACCAATGAGGAGGCCAGTTCTTGAGCAGTCCCAAGCATTGAATCTGCTCCATAATAGATGCCATTCTTCATAGTCCACTCTTTTGGATGGATCAATTTCCTCAATCTAATCCACTTCTTGAATCCAAGCACTTCTTGTATCAATGATTCACATTTCTTATCTTGAGCCCTATCATTTCTCATTTTGTTTCCAAAGCTTAAATCCTTTGTGAGGAACATCTTCTTACTTTCTAAAGATTTTCTTTTTTGCTTATCTTCAAATCCATCAATGAGGAGGATTTCTTTTGATAGTAGTTCACTTCTTGAGCCCTATCCACTCTTTACATGATCAAAGTCCTTGTATTGTTCCTTGGTAGCTTCGTTTGTCTTCACACCTTCCTTTCGAGTCTTCTTCTCTTTTCAATCTTGTCTTATCTCCTTTGAAGCTTCTTTCCCCTTTGCTCTTTTCCTTCTCATTGCTTTCTTCAAGAACTTATAAGTATCTTCAAAACCTCTTAAAGAGTTAGCACCTCCTTCAACAATGCAAGAATCTTTGAATCCTTGGGGGAATTTGAGATTCAACAGCTCCAATAACTTCCTAGCAATCAAGATAACTTTTAGAAGGCTCTAGTAACAAATATAAAAACATGATTCTCACATCAATGAGTAGACTTGAAACTACGATAGGAAAACACTAGAGCTTGTAACACTTATGTGTTCCTTGTTGGAGGAGATGGTGGATAGTCTTTAGAGATGAAGTGGTGTTGCTTAAACCTGCTTCACACCAACCAAGAACAATTGTTGGAGAGTGTAGTTGGCCTCTTTAGCTTGCTAATGATCATAAATAATCACCTATGTTGTTTGGACCATGATCCACTAATCAATGGATCAAAAGAAATAAGTAGAAAGTTGATTCAAGGTCATAGGCTTGCTATTTTTGTGTCTACACCTGTTCAGTAATTTGAACAGTGCTCTAAGCATAGTAGCAGTTAGCCTAATTCCTTTTGGTGATGTCTAATTAACTTAGACAACTACCAATCATGAGTGATTTCACTAAAAATGATGACCTACATGCTAAGTATGATGTTTAGCAAATTATAGGAGTGCCTCAACATTTTCTTGATGCATTAGTCAACAGACCAGAGAGTAATGAAGTGATAATATCTCACGATTCAGAGATGCAATGATAATGGGATTCTGTAGCAATATACTAGACAATATATTGAATATATCGTGCTTTAAATCACTACAAATGATCAATCATATACTGAGAACAAGCTCTGAGAAGATCGCTGTACTACTGTAGTCATGGCAGAGAAGTGAAGTGAAGATATAATGAAATGTATGCATTAAATCATGTACAAATACAATGTCATTGGCAATAATCAATTGCAAAATGTGAGAAGTGTGAATGAGCTATGGAGTGAGCTCCCAATTCACAATGTGTCCTTTCTAAATGATCTCATCAAGTCGAGATATCATGAGGGTCTTTTGATCCTCCTTTTATAATTGAGTTTGGAGAAAACCTTTTGAATTCAAATTCAAAAGTTCACCTAAAAGTTAATTCTAAACTATAGGATATATTCTCTCATTAATCAACTACCAAATGAATCGAGATTTGATGCTTCCTAGCTCCATGTGCAAGTAGCACACATTTATAAAAGAAAATGTACTTGATTTTACAAGGGATTGATCATATAAGACTTCATGACAAATATGTTAATCATCCAAGTATGTGGGCTTGGATTCTCTTGCACTCACATTCCTCGTGTAGCTTTGATGTGAACCTTTTCCCTATACATGGGAACTTTTTATTCTAGTGTTGGCGAAAGTTTTTTTCCCCATGTTACCACATACTTGATACACTCATATGTGGTGGTACTTTGCACTTAGAGATATTATTCAGCTCTTACTTCAATTCAATTCATCGTCAATAGAGAGAGCTATTCCAACGATCCATCTTGTCCATGTGTCTTGCTACATTTGTGCTCCTTGTGTGTGCTTCTAGCGTGTCTCTCACACTTACATACACACCCAAAAAGCTATTCTAGCCATCCATCTTTTCCATGTGTCTTACTGCATTTTTTCTCCTTGTGTGTGCTTCTCGTGTGCCTCTCACACTTCTACACACACCCAATAGTGGTATCAGAGCAGGATCAACTCCTTCATAAGTTTTGGTTTTTCACGTTGCAGTGTGTGTGCACTTTTAACAGTGCAAATCGACTTTGAAGCATAGAACAATGCATTTTAGTAGCCAAGAAACATTTCTAGCAATTGTGGTTTTACCCACATTTCAAAGCCATTCGTGTAGTCAGAATCACCATCAGAGTGACGATTCGTGAGTTGAAATTTCCGCATTCGTTCAAGTAAAAATTTTGTCACATTCTTATTCTTTAGTGAAATGGTGGGCATAGTGACTTGTTTGGCATGCTTCAAGCTGAAGATAAGCTTGATGGGAACAACTATTCAATGTGGTATCACATGATGAAGAATTTTTGTGTTGCAAAACAACTTTGAAACATAGTGGTAGGTGTAGATTGAAGACACACAGGTTCTTCTACTTCATAGTCTACTATCACATATGGAGCTTCTTCTTCAAGTACAACGGTTGGTCCTTCTCCACCTACATAGGAACGGCTTAGATGGGATGGAAAAGATGCTCAAGCTCATGCATTGATTGCACTTTCTATGAAAAGTCATGGAGTTCCACACATTTGTTCATGTTCTACATCAAGATAAGCATGGGACACCCTTGCTTCTTTGTATGTCGTGCATAATGAAGCATGTGTTGTATACTTGAGGAAGCAACTTGAGGATGTATGTATGGCTGAGAATGAGTCTGTGGATGTGTATGTGACATGCATCAAACACTTGTAACATCAATTGGAAAACATAGATGAGATTATTCTGGATGCATCACCCCTCTCTACGTTGTTGAAAGAATTACCAAAATCTTTTCAAAGCTTTGCTACTACACTCTGTTTGGTTGCAAAAAAGAATCTCAATATGTATGCATTTGATGAAGTTGTGTCTCTTCTTTTGCAAGAAGATAAATCTAGAGTGAATAAGAGCAGTTTGATTGAGGGAATGCAAACACTTGCTATCTTAGAAAAAGAGAAAAGCGAGTATCGTTCAGCTTTGGGTTCATCAAAACAAAAGCCTCAACCTTCCTCTTCCACTCATTCCTCTAATGATGCTGATTTGCAAAAGAAGAAGAGATGCAAATATTGTCGAAAGGGTGGTCATACTATTGATGAGTGTAGAAGGCTTGCTAAGCAAACTAAAAAAAGAAGGAATCCGGCATGCTTATTGCTGAAATTCAGCAAATGCAAAGAATAATGAAGCTAACATGCCCCAAGATTTTTAGGCATGTGTTGTTACGTGTCATTATGATACATCTTTGCATTCTAAATGTAAGGTTTTCTTTATCTTTGAAAGATGCACCCAAAGGAGGACTTGCGGTGTGTGCAAATAATGCCTCTTATCCTATCATTGAAGTAGGAGAAATTGAGCTTACAACTGCAAATGGAGGTGCGATTCTCTTGAAAAATGCATTGTATGTACCCGGTATAAAGAAGAACTTAATTTCAATTCCATTGATCACCAAAGCTGGACTTCATGTACAATTTGTTGATGATAAGTGTATGGCTCATGATTTTAGCAATGGTGATATTATCATGATGTTTGGTACATTATGTAATGGTTTGTATCACATGGATACATACAAGAGGGCAGCCTCAAATGTCCTGGTTGTTCATACCTCTTCCATGGTTGAAATGGAGCTTTGACATGCTCGTTTTGGTCACTTGAACTTCAATAGTTTGCTTTACTTGCAAAAGAATTACATGGTTATTGATTTTCCAACACTTGAATCCATTGAAAAGCATGCATGTGAAGGTTGCATTCTTGGAAAAATGCATCGTGCTTCTTTTCCAAAAGATAGTCATACACACACTACAAGAAAATCACACCTTGTTCCTAGTGATGTATGTGGTCCCGTCAAGACTCCATATTTTGGCGAACATGTATATTTTGTTAGCTTCATTGATGATGCTACTTGCCATACATGGATGTATCCTATGAAAGCAAAGAATGAGGTATTCTCTTGCTTCAAAGCATTTTTAGCTATGACTGAAAATTTTTCTTCAAACAAGCTTTTGACTCTATGCACGAATCATGATGGTGAATACGTCACATGAGTTTAATGTTTTTCTTTGTGAAAGAGGAATTTCACACCAATGTATGCTGCCATATACACCTCAACAAAATGGTGTTGCGGAATGTAGAAATAGAACTCTCCTTGAAATGGCATGATGTATGGTTAAAGGAAAGCACCTTCCTAAAAAGTTCTAGATGGAAGCGGCCATGTGTGCAAATTATGTGTTGAATCACTACCCTAGAAAAACATTGAGAGTCATCCTCCTTATGAGGCTTGGAATGGACATAAGCCTATGGTTAGTCATATGCGTGTGTTTGGTTGTTTCACATATGCTCTTGTGCCATCACAACAACATCACAAACTTGATGACAATGCAAAGAAATGTATATTTGTTGGTTATAGTGCTGAAAGGAAGGGTTATCATTTGTAGCATCCATTGACGAACACAATTGTGAGTCGAGATATCGTATTTGCAAAAATTCAGTTTTCCCTCTACTTGAATGCAAAAAATAGCCAATATTTAGCTCACAAGATGTGTTTGATACACTCATGCCTTTGTTCCAAAAAGGTATGCTTGACTATGGACATGTAGAACAATCAACTGAGGATCAAAGGGCTGAATAATTTCCAGAAAAATAGAGCTGAGAATGTAGAAAATTTTCAGCCAAACATGGCTGAAAATTTTCAGCAAAAAATTATTGGAACTGCTAGAAATTTCCAGCCACATATGGCTGAACATTTACGTCAAAATACGGATGAAAATGAGCATGAAATTCAGCCAACACATGATATACATGTTGAAGATGTATTACATAATGAACACATTTCTATCAACAGAGTGCACAAACTATGCCAAAGTGGCTAAAAGAAACTTGCAGGACAACAAATTGAGTGCACCTTTACTTGGTAGAACAAGATCAAGCTCTCACCATGCATTAAGTAATTTTTTGGAGTATTCTCTTATTGCAACAACATGTAATGAATATCCACTTACTTTTGAAGATGCATGTGACAATCCACAATGGATGAGTGCTATGCAATCAGAAATGGATTCCATACATAAGAATGGTACTTGGGAGTTATGTGAATTGCCAAAAGGAAGAAATGCCATTGGTACAAAGTGGGTTTACAAGATTAAGAGAAATTTTGATGGTAGCATTGATTGCTACAAAGCTAGATTGGTTGCCAAAAGATATGCACAACAGTATGGCATTGAATATGAGGAAACCTTTGCACCTACTTCATGCATGACTACCATTCATATCGTGGTTGCATTGGCTGTCCATCAAGGTTGGAAAGTACATCAGTTGGACATAAAAAAAAACTTTCTTGAATGGTGATTTGCAAGAAGAGGTCTATGTGAAGCAACTGCCTGGATTTTCTATGAAAAGGAAAGAGCATATGGTTTGTCGCTTGTATAAAACCTTGTATGGTCTCAAGCAAACTCCACGCGCATGGTATGACAAAATCCATAAGCACTTGGTTGCTCTTGGCTTCACATGTAGTCCAATTGAAAGCACGCTCTATGTATGCAAAGATGGGGTTGATCTTATAGTGCTTGTTCTTTATGTCCATGACATACTCTTGATTGGTTCATGTCATGCAAAACTTGACATTCTTATGGCTGACTTGTAGCATACTTTTGATGTCACTTATCTTGGTCTTTTGAGCTACTATCTTGGCATCCGATTTGTATCCATTGAGGGGGGAATTGTTAGCATCAAGCAAAGTATGTTGAAAAACTACTTCAATGTTTTGACTTTGAGGATTGCAAGCTAGTTTTCACACCATTTGAGATAGGATTTAGGAGTTGAGGATTCCAGTGATACATTTGACACTTCTGTTTATCAGCAAGCTCTAGGATGTATTCTATATGCATGCATCACAAGGCCGGATATATAAAATATGTAGTTTCCTAGTTGAGTCAATTCATGGAAAGCCCTCGCACTAAGCATTGGCAAGTAGTGAAATGTGTGTTTAGATATCTCAAAGGCACTTTGAGCTAAGGTCTCTTTTATGGAAGAGATATTCAGCCATGCTTGCATGCTTTTATAGGTAGTTATTGGGATGGTTGTTATGACAATCGCGTGCCCACTAGTGGTAATTGCTTTTTCCTTGGAGACTCATGCATATCTTGGTTGAGTAAGAAGCAACCAACAATGGTGACATGGAGTTGTGAAGCTAAGTACAAGGCAATTTTCACAGCTAGAATGGAGTGTATATGACTGAGACACCAATAGATGGATCTTTGCACGGAGATTGATGATGCTACACATATTCTCATAGATAGTCAGAGTCCATTGGCTATTGCACAAAACCCAGTGTTTCATGCATATACCAAACATATTGAGGTGAATTATCACTATGTGAGAGAGCACATTCTTGCATGAGATATTGATTCGGTATATGTGCCTACACAAGATACTGTGGGAGACATATTCACCAAAGCTCTTCCACGGGAAAAGTTTAAAGATTTTCGCAAAGCTTTAGGCTTATTACCTTGTGGGGGCTGATCTATCACTCCCTATATGCATTTGTATCATTCACTCCAGGGGGGTTTGTTACACTTATGTGTTCCTTGAGTAGCTTTGATGTGAATCTTTTCCCTATACATAGACACTTTTTACTCTAGTGCTAGCTAGAGGGTTTTTCCCCATGTTACCACATACATACTTGATACAGTCATATGTGGTGGTACTTTGTACTTAGGGATATTATTCAGCTCTTAGTTCAGTCTAAATATATGAGACCAGCACACTAATATATAAGAAATCCTCGCCATCACTTATTCATAGACAATAATACTTTTCTTTTCTTTCACTTGTACATCAATTCATACATTGGCTATCATCAATGCCTAAGATCTTCCTTTGTAGACTTGTTAAGTGTCACAATGTCTGAATATATGAAACCAACACACTAACATATAACAACTCCTCTCCATCACTTATACATAGACCATAATACTTTTCTTTTACGAGAGGTTCAGCCGTAGTCAAATCTCTCGGGTTGAAAATATTAAAACAACAACTCTACAAGTGAAGGCATAGTACCCATGGGACCCACATGCATCTCACAAAGCAGGGGTTAGAATACCAAAGCAACACTAGGAAAGGGCTGCCAAAGGCATTTGGTTTGACTGACCTGAAGGCATTACAAATCGAGAGATAAACTGACCAAATTGACCTATACATATCTTGCCACCATAAGAGGGATTGATATCACAACTGCTCTCACCTACAGCGCACGGACATATACATAATACTTATCCCTTCATTGAAACCTCACCTTCAATCGTTCTTGACTAGAATCATACAAACCATTTATACATCATCAATATAGCACATGTCATTCCAACATATGCATTTAGTTAACAACCTTCACATATGAACATTCGCGCATGCCTTTGCACTATCTCCAATACTTACCAAGTTCGTTTTATCTACACATACTATTAAACGATTTCTCATCATAGACCTCTCAAATAACATGAATTATGTATCTCAAACACGACATAGTGAGTATCACATTGATATACTTCTGAAAAGATGGAAAGACATAGTGAGTATCACATTGATATACTTTGGAAAAGATGGAAACCTGCACATTTATTCTTTGTAATAGTTTCATGTAGGTTAATACAACATAATCATTTAAATATCATTTGGGTATTTAAGACAACCTCTTGAGTACATTTACTTCCTGCATGTACACATAATTATCTACCTCCTGTGTAATACCCTCTAGCTGGATATGTTCTTCCCCTCCTTTGTGGGATTCGGAGGGTCCCATGGGTTTTAGGCTCGTTCATCTATACTTTTGTTTTTTTTTTTTGTTTTAATCAAAGTGCGAGAGAGTAGACTAATGCCAAATTCCTTTTTATTAAAAAAAATATCACGCTGTTGATGTTTCATTCATGTACATACTCACATCACATCACATCAGTCATTTCACTTTGACCAAGTGATCCTTGACCTCCAATATGTGATCTTCAAGAGATGTTATAGGTGCACGTTATGCAGTCGTGTCACCAATCTTCGCCGTGCAAACACAACAATTTATCTGCAATTTTATGTATTCATGTCATGTAATCATGCTAAACACTTGTCGAAAACTTTTACATTAAAGGAAGAGAGATCGGAGATTTCTATTTCTCTCTATTCAATATCAAATGGTACTAACCTTTAATTTTATTACCCAACAATATATCCTTTAATAGTTGCTCACAACCTTCTGCAAATATGCTCTTTTAATAGTTGCTCACAAACTTCTGTTGAGGGTGTGTCATTGAACGACATTCGTTGGAATCAGCGAAAGTCAAGAAAATGCAACTCCAAAAACATAATGATGGGGCCATTACAGAAGTAACGGGTAGAAGGAGAAGAAGCCCCAAACGTTGTTTATGAATGAGTCCCTCTCGCCCAATCCGTGAAACAAATATCTTTCATATTTTAGAAAAGAAGGTCAATCTTTTAGACTACATAGAAGGTCAATCTTTTAGACTACATAGGTGAAATGAATCAACATTTGTCCAATGAGAAAACCATAGAGAATCACTCTCCTAGGAAACGAGGTGATCAAGAAGGGCATAGAAAAGAAGAAAACCCTTACAAATCACTCTCCTAGGAAACGAGGTGATCAAGAAGGGCATAGAAAAGAAGAAAACCCTTACAAAGAAAAGAAGAAAACCCTTACTATCCGTGATCAACTTTCAAAATCTTTTACTTGGTGGTTTCTCAGAAATGGAAACACCCAGCTCGATTCCCTTGGAAGAGCCCCCTCAAAGGGTGGCTACTGTGCTAGCAACCCTCAACTTCAAGAAGAACAGATGAAGATAAAATAAAAAAAAAGAGGGACAACTCCCTTACCAATAGAGACGTCGGCCTTTGAAAATGATTGTTGTGTTGCTCAACATTTGAGGGCTATCAAGCCCCTAAAGGGCAACTATGGGTTTTTAATGGATTCAAGATAAAAATGTTAACCAAGACTTCATCTCTCTCCAAAAGATCAAATTGGATGGTGTTGAACTTCAAAAGCGATTTAAAAGCATTTTGGTGTCTCACTTGTGGCTCACCACTCAACACATGCGGGGGAGTGCTCATGCGGTGTTAGACCAGGCCAATTCGGCATGCATTCTTGGTGGATACCTTCATGGATTCAAACCATTAGTGGGTTGTTGCTTCTTTTAAGGGCCTTCTCCTATTCACCATTGCATGTGTATGTACCTAACCTAGACATGGAAACACATACTAAATGAAATTTTTTGTTCTTGCTTCCCTTTACATCATCCTATGTAGGGACTTTAATATGGTAGAAGTTCAATATGACAGATGGGAACAAAGGGGCTGAATTATTGATGGTTTTGAGAAAGACATTTGGGACTAAGTTAAGCTCCATCATGATCTCGTGGAAGTCAAAACTGAGCATTGCTTCTCTTGGTTAAACCTCTAGCAGAGGACTAATTTGCAAAAAGCTAGACTTGATAGAAGCTATATTATACACACTATCATTAAAAAACTTGGTTCCCCATCCTTCTCTCAATGTGTGGACTTAGTTTTTTCTTATCACTATCTTCTTTTCATTACTTTCAAGCCACAATTAGGACATAGAAAAGTTCAGTTTCATGTTGGTCCTTCAACCCTCTTGCTCCTTCCATTCAACAAACGATCACCGTGAACTGGATCAAGGCATTAAACACCCACTCTCGTCAAGTGTTGGAAGTCAATTGTCAACCACACACAATATCTTCTTAACAAGACTCAAATGGAGAGTCAAATAATTTGATATGTGAGAAGGGAAAATCTTTATCATCGGCTCCAACATCTTGAAGTAGAAGTCAATAAAGGAAATTCTCACCTCCACCTTAGGCTTTGAAAAATTAGAAGCAAACTTAGATATGAAGAGGAAATTCATAGAAAGAATATGTGGATTTATCTTAAAGATTCATGGGTGTGAAAAGTAGATAAATTGACTAACAAAATGTGTAATCTCTTGAAGAAGAAGAAGCAACACAAGGAAGAGATCCCGTATATGATTGACAAGCATGGTGTGAAATGCACGACTAATGAAATAAATATTAAACTACTTGCCAATGATTTCATTCAAATCTTGTGGGTGTCTACTCCACTCTCTTCGCAAAGGCATGATTACATGGCTACCATCTCTAGAGTTGGAGCCAAAAAAATTCCACAAAATATGGTGCATTTTCTTGATGCCCCCATCAATGACACAGAGATTGTTGAAGCTATTGATTCTTTGCCAAATGGTAAAATTTTGGGTCTTGATAATGTCACTAATGAGTTCTCAAGACATTCAAGAGTTTTTTGGTGAACCCTTTATGTTTGGTCTAGCAAGAAGCAGTGCACTTTGGTGCTTTGCCCAACTTCATCAATGGAGGTGTGATCAAACTAATTAGAAAAAACAAAATCAATTTGTAGCCTATCACTATGCTGCAAACTACCTATAAAATATTTGCGAAGGTCCTTGATAATCATGTTGCCTTACATCTTTTCTCATGGATCAATGATAATTATAAAGGATTCACATTAGGAAACAAAATGAACCCTGCATGGGCCTTTTAGATGAAGAAGTGATTAGTGATGGACCAATTAGAAGAGGGTGGTGACCACAATCTATACCCTATAAACTACTAGGTTGAAGGGGAAGAGGGGACAACATTCCCCTAGGTTTAGGATTTTCTTCTAAAGAGAGAAGAAATCTTGTAATCATGCTAGGCCCAAAAATTATATTTTTTTTAAATTTGTAAAACTCATCATAATACCATTAAATGAGTACTTATCACTTTTCAAGGTCAAAAGTGCTATTTTTGATTTCTCAATAAAAATATGTGCATGATTAGAGCTAAAAAAGGTGACTTTTTCATAAATAACTAAAAAAACCCTCTTTTCCCTCCTCAAACTCCCATTTTCATATAGAAAATGCAAAAAGACATATTTTTCACCTCTATTGTCTCCCTACCATACAAGAGAAGCTCTATTTCTCCTCCCACATTTCTCATCCAACTTCTATACAACAACAACTTGGAGTCCCATGGAAACCTACATAGCTCACATGCGACAAAAAGATGAAGTTCACACAATGGCATACCAAAACATCAAAACAATGGAAGGAAGCTGGCTACCAAAGAAAGTTTGCAAAGGTACACGGGTGTACATGAAACCATCTCGATTCTCACCATGTTTGAGATCACAGAAATTTGGATCTTCATTAGAAGGGTAAGCTCTTAGGCTTTAAGCAACAAACACATGCTGAGATGGTTTCTATTGTACAACATGTGTGTCAACCATGAAGTTGGAAAACTCTAATAGAACGAGGTATCCAATCCATTATGAGTATTTCTATACTATTTTCAATGCTTCATGGTGTTGAATGTCTTACTTAATCATCTCACTATGTTTTTATTTGTTTCAATCATATTTCCTTTTAGTTTATTGGAATAGCAACCACCTCACAATCATATAGGAACTTTCAAAGCATTACATGTAGACATTGGAAAATTAGTGTTTCTAGATGTACCTCCTGCTAAACTTATTTGTGAAAGGATCTTCTTTTACACTGACAAAGACATTTTTCCTTTTACAAATGATGATTATGGAAGGTTAGGGATGATTAAAGTTGATTCTCTTCTTAGCGTAGAGTGGCCACAACTTGATTTTTGTGTGTAAACTTGGAGAGTGGATACCTTTACAAAGCTCAAAAATATCTTTAGTTTCACTTGAAATTAATGTAAAGTTACCCAACAATGATATGGAGGTGGTGTTAGTTAATCAACATTGGAACTTGGCTAGGTTGAGAGAGCACTTACTTATCATGGGATATGAAGATCTTCATGATTTCAAATTTCAAATACGAGGGAACAAGGTGACAGTTGGATTCTATTATATACATCTTATTCCATCATTATTGTTCATGAATTTCATGAACAATAATACGAGGGAACAAGGTGACAGTTGGATTCTATTATATACATCTTATTCCATCATTATTGTTCATGATTTTTAACTATATTATGAAATGCCCACAGATTGAAAAGAGATTAGAAGACAAATTCAAGGTCCTCATAGATTGGAGCATGGATGGGATTGAAATTTCATAGTCATAGCTCTTTTTCCACATTGTTTTCAATTTTTTTGTAAAGACAATGTAAAACCTTTGTACAAACCTATTTATGCAATGAAAACATTTTCACATTTTCTTCAAAAAGATTTTGGCCACATTCTACTTGTACCTATACATTCTCAATACGTTTCTTGTAAGAGAGTTCTTGTTGCTTATTTTCTTTGTTTTCAAATTTTCCTACTAAAAATCACTCTTGTTTCAATTTTAAGAAAAGTCCCTTTACTAAAAAGTGAAACCCGTCACTTAAAAATCTTAGAAAATCTATAAATAGGAGTCTTGTCTCCTCATTTCTCACTTTTTCAACTATATAAAGAGTGATATAATCAGTTCTTTGTTTATTTATGAGTGATGCCTTCCACATCTGTACCTCGTAAGAGCACACACCAAAGGTTTCTTGAATTTTTGGAGGATTTGGATTATAAAGGTCAACAATTCCTAGATGATCTTCTCTCGAAGGTTTCTAACCTCCATGGTACCATGCAAATGAATGTAGGTGCCTTGGAGGAGCTAGTTCAATATATGAAAGCGCATATATTGAATTTCTCTATTGAAATACCACCATATGATGGAAAATGTGTTCCTTGTGACTTTCTCAACTAAATTCACAAAGGCGACGAGGCATTCTCAAAACTTTTGAAGCAGCTCCAAGCAATTGCAGAGGAAGCAGGGCACCTCTTTGATGAGATTGTGCCACTAAAACTTACAAATCTACGAAGTAGGCTTATATTCTTATAATCAATAGTCTCATCTGAACAGATAGATGGAGAAAAGAAATTAATAGGAAACAAAAAATGTGTGCATAATACCTATCTTTGATTGCTACCACAATCTTCATTGTGAATGAAGTACCAGATCCAACTCCTCATGATATCCCTCATCTTCTTACGGGTGTTTTGTTGATGATAAAAATGAACTAAGAACCCTTGAATCTCCTATTAGAGAGAGAAGCAATAAAAAAAACTTATCCTCATGGTGTGGATAATAAGTTGGAAGAAGTACCTATGCCATCCACCTCTTTAAAGCCATAAGGGACTATCCTAGAGGTGGAGATCAAAGCTTTTTCAGTGGTCCTTGTGGAGGGTCAAGAATGTTTATTCTTGCATGATGTGAAAAAGGCATTCGTGTTATGACTCAATGAATGCCTAAGTTTATTTTGTACCATGTCAAAGTGCCCTTTGGGTAGCAGCAGCTTTGAATTATGGGAGAAGAAGTGTTTGCCATTTGGTGAGTCAGTGGTAGACACAATAAAATTGGTTTGTGATGACATACTTGAAAATGAAATTCAACAAATCACATAAGAAGAATTTAGTCATGGGCAAGCAAGGATACTGGAATCAAAGGCTCCTAGCTCACTAGCCATCGAGTAGAGTGGGATGTCCCACTCTAACATTAATTTATGTCTTAGAAGAAGATAGAGTTCAAGACATAAGTATTTTCAATTGATGTCATCATTCTTACAACCACATTCAGATACTAATCACAAAAAATTGTGTAGGAGGTGATCGAAGTCGACAATTTTCTAGCTAGGAGCAGAGGGGATTGAGTGTCTCATGGAAGTGGCTTGTCCCTTGCAAACTACATTGGGAAACTTCCCAAAGAACATTTTGTAATTATACATTAAGATTAGAGTCCTTAGGCCCTCTTCATGAACATGGTGTCGAAAGGCCTTAAGTAAATTGCTTTGTTTATCAACCATTACTTAGGGGACCACTTGTGTTGTTTTAGTTAAAATTCCATTGTAGTTACAACTTTAGGTTCCAACTTCCATGGAAAAGTCTTTGGTCAAATAGGTATCTCTCTAGGGCTAGGAGTGAAAAATATTGATGGTATAGCAAGGTTAATTTTGACTTACACTCTACCTATGACTTTGGAGTGTCGAAAGATAGTCATTGAGAAGCTCAAAGCGAATTGATGTAGACAACTCAATTAATGAAAAAAATTAAACTCTACTATATTATTTTGCTTTTGTCTTAAGAGATTATGTATATCATATTTGAAAATTGTCTGGATTGTCCTTAAGGAAGTAAGCCCAAAGCTTTGCAAAAAGCTTCAACCTTCTCCATAGGAGAGCCTTTATGAAAAGGTTTGCAACATTCTCTTGTGTGGGCACATATGCCAAACTAATGTCTCTAGCAGAGAACCTCTCCCTAACATAATGATAGTGCACCTCAATGTGCTAAGTGCGAGCATGGAACACAAGGTTCCTCGCAACTACCAATGTGCTCTGACTATTAGTGTGGATGGTGGTGGTAAAAGACTGACAAACACCCAAATCAACCATAATACATCTAAACCACACACACTCAACAGTCACTATGAAATCTGCCCTATACTTAGCCTCACAACTAGAACTGGCCACAGTAGGCTGCTTCTTGCTCAACCAAGTTATGAATGAGCTACCAAGCGTGAAGCAAAAACCACTAGTGGACACATAAGTATCATAGCAACTAGCTCATTTAGAGTCAAAAAATGGATGTAAATCTAGACTTGGTAGTGATCTCCCCTTGGATAAAACAATCCAAGTAGTCGAGTACCAATCAAGTAGTGAAAGATGCGCTTAATTGCGTGCCAATGCTTAACACCTGAGCAATGCGTAAATCTTCTCATATGTGAAACAAAAAGCTGAATATCTGGCTGAGTAATGCATAAGTAAATCAAGCATCCAACAACCTGATGATAGAGGAAAACATCAAATGCATCTCGAACATCATAAAGAATCAATCGTAAACATGTTTCCATAGGAGTGGCAATAAGTTTGCACTCTTGAAGGCCAAAACACTCCAATAATGTGTCAATATATTTTGTTTGACACAAAGATATTCTGCCATCAACTTGCATAAATTGAATGCCCAAATAATGATGCAAATGCCCCAAATCTGACATCTCAAATGAGGCATGCATATCAGCATTAAAATCAGTAATATGCATTAGGACTAGTGAGAAACATGTCATCAACATAGAAAACAATGGTCAAAGACACATCATTTGCATGCTGAACATATAAGGTGCTCTTTGTTGGATAGTTCTCAAACCATGTGCAATCAAGTAGGCATGTATCTTTTCATACCAAGCACTTGGTGCTTGCTTCATACCATATAATACCTTTTTCAACTTGCACACTTTGTTTTCATGCTCTTTCTACACAAAACCATGGGGCTAAAAAACATACACTTCTTCATGCAAGTCACCATTCAGAAATGTAGTTTTAATGTCCATTTGTTGTATGTTCCAACCATGATAAGCTCCAAGTGCATAGATGCTATGAACAGTGGTCATTTGGCATGTACGAGCAAAGGTATCATCAAAATCAATGCCTCGTCCTTGAGCATAGCCCTTCACAACAAGCCTAGCCTTACCCTATCAACTTTTCCACCAAGCTTACACTTCAAGGCTTGTATACTCACTTAGTGCCAATGGCCTTCTTACTAGGAGGAAAGTCACATAAAGAACAGGTACCATTTTTCACAATAGCATCATATTCTGATTACATAGCAACAATCCAATTTTTTGAATTTTGTGCTTCATCAAAGGAATCATTCTCATCATAGAGACTAGAGGAAGCCATAGCATAGCAATCTAATGAAAACGAAGCACTATGAGAGCCTGAACGAGTATGATATGATAGAGATGCATCTAATTTGCTATCTCACAAAGTTTGCACCAACCATTTAGGTATAGTTTTTTCTACCTCTATATTAGACCTCTCATCAACAAGTGCATCATATAAATCTACATCAGAAATGGAATGATCTGCATAAAAAATGGAATGATCTGCATCACCATGTGGAACCTACAAAGGGTGAGAAATTACCTCATTTGGACCAACACTAGACTGTCCACTTGAAAAAAGCAACACTAGACTGTCCACTTGAAAAAAGAGGCAACAAAGTGTCATACACAACTTTGGTGCTAACTAATGTCTCCTTAGTACATGAAAGTAATGGCTGAATTGCATCTTCCACAGAAACAAGATCATGGCTAACCAAAATGCATTTATTTGTGGATTATATAGACGATAGAATTTGCTTTCAAAACTCTACCCAACAAAAATATATTTCACTACTTTATCATCCAATTTCTTGCTTTGTTGTTCAGGCACTAATGCATATACGAGACAACCAAAGATACACATATGAGCAACATATAGCTTGCAACCATGCCAAGCCTCGTATGGAGTGATAGGCTGCAATGCTTTAGTGGCACACCTCTCAAGTACATATGATGCACACGAAATGGACTCAAGCTAGAAACTATGTGGTAAAGCCTAACTCTTGACCATACACCTTGCCATCTCCATGAGTCACCTATTCTTCCTTTTAGAAATTCCATTCTGTTGAGGTGCATACAACACTATAAAATCATGTTTTATCCCACATTTAGCTAAATATTCATTAAAATCAAGAGACATATATTCACCCCCTCGATTAGAATGGAGGGTGTCGATTTTACATGGTGACACATTTTTAGCCAAAACCAGAAAGTGGTTGAATCACATAAACACTTTGGAATTTTCTTTCAATGGATATACCCATGCATGCTTGGAAAAATCATTAATGAAAATCACCAAGTAAAGGTAGTTCCCAAAAGAAGATGTTTGCATAGGACCACAAACATCACTATGAACAAGCTGCAACTTTTGAGTAGCTCGTATTGAACCATATTGTGGGAAGGAGGAGCATTGCATTTTGCCCAAAGTATAGTCGTCACAAAAATGTTTACGAGGTGCCTCAAGTTTGGATAGAGCAGTTAACATTTGAGATTTCCATAGTTGCGAAATTCAGATGAACAAAGTGTGCATGCCAAAGCTTTGCATCTGACAGAGCTTGAGAATCTTGAACTGCACATGTTGAATCATTCACAAATTTGGCATAATCTATGAGCTTATACAACCCATGACATAAGATGTTAGAAGCGATAATCACATCGTCATTTGATAGATCATGAACTGTACATCTATGATCAAAAAATTTCACAACCAAGCTGATCTTGGCTAATGCTAAAACTGATAACATATTTTTCTTGATCCCTAGAACAAATAAAGCATCCAAAAATGTAAAAGAACTACTATGAGCAGTAGTCAAAATGATCTCACCAACTCCCATGAGAGGATAAGAGGAGTTTTTGGTGTATGTGGTAGTATTCCCTGTAGGGGAAGGCTCAAGTGAGGTGAAGAAACTGTGCTGCAAGTTTATATGTTTGGTTTCCCCACTATCAAAGTACCAAACATCTGAGTCTATTGCAGACATACACTGTCTGTGAGAAGATATGTCATAACTACAAATAATATTAAATGCCCATTCTTCATTCTGCACAAGATTTGCAAACTCTGATTTGGGTGTAGAGGCCTCTGCAACAACCATTCCCGCCTCTTTTTGCTTTTCCTCTATTGGAGCCAATTTTGGACAAATCTTTATGACATGATCATTTCCTTTATAGTATTTGCAAATCAATTTTTGCTTTTCTGTTTTCTCTTCTCATATTTTTCATCCTTCTTTGATTGTGCACAATTCGTAGATTTTTGCTTACTAATAGATAAGCTCCAAACTTCATCAGCAAAAATCAACTACTTGTTCAAATCTTTGATCTTTGTCAAACAACTATCCATGGAATCTCCTTCATTCATGTGCTCACTCCGCAACTGTTTTCGGAGGTAAGCAACACGAGGATCATTCTTTGCCTGGTATAAAGTGGTAAGTGTATCCCAAGCATCCTTTGCTATTTTGTAGGAGTGAATGTGAGGAATAATGGCATGTTTGATAGACAAGACTATCAATGAATGTGCCTGAGCATCTCTACCATCCCAATGAAGTTGCTCTATAGTAGGTGCAATAGGAACCACAACACAAATAGGAACCTGAAGATCACCATCTTCAATGCCATCCACATCACCTTCAATAACTATATTTGCAGTTGTAGTAGGACGCTTTTCAACACCCTCCACAATATTCACTAGTCCTTTTGCAACCAATACATGATGCATCATATATTGACATAATGGGTAATTGGTACCATCCAACTTATCCTCTACAACCAACATATAGAATACATCACTGCTTTCAATCATGGTGACTGACTAAGATACCTTGATGCAAAAAACAACTCTATCTCAAAAAGTTGAACAAGGTTACCTTGTCGAGTTCTGCTAACATTGTAGCAGACTTCAAGGTACTTATACTCACGAACCAAGCATGTATATATGTTTGACAGAAAAAGATGAAATTTATTGCACAAACATTGCAATAGTGAGGTTAGAGGCCGAAATGAGCGAGTCTGGGTATGCTCACCATTTTTTATGATATTGTGAGACTATGACTGGAGGGATGTCGACGACACCCTAAATGAAGTGGCGACCTACTCTAATATCAATTGTTGGAGTTTTTGGTATGCTGAAGCACGTGAACAACACAAGGAAGAAGAAGAAGCTTGAAGCCCAACACACAAAACTGAGTGTATTACCAAGAGAATGTACAAAGATAAGTAACCCATTAGGGTTATAGGTATATATACAAGCTAGGGGGAAAAAACTCCTAAAGAGGGAAAAAAGTGCCTAAGCAGTCCTAATGTGTTCACACACATCACTACCAAAATATATCAATAGCCATGCAATCCATCCCTTGAGAAGTGAGCGACATGGACAACCCAAATATTTGAGTGAAGTGGTTGGTTATAACTCAGTATTCTCTTTCTCAAAAGTGCATTCCACCTCATTGTTATCAACCATAAAAGTGATCTCTCCCTTGAGTTGCTTCTTCTTCAAGAGCTTACACATCTCTTTCATTGGTTTGTCTGTTTTGCCTACCCACCATTCTTTAGAGTAAATCTCTTTGTTTCTTCTTTGATCTTCCTCTCTGTATTTAAGTTTTCTTCTAGTATTTTGGAGTCATGGTTGGATGCAAGAATACCATTATTGACTTTCATCTATAGATGCCATAGATGAGAATAAATATTTTCCCTTCTCACTCACCAAATGTTAAAGATTTCTTTTTGGGCATTGACAAGGAGAACTTGGGACTTGGTATCCATCTTCCAACACTTAAATGGAGATGTATAACATCTAAAGGCCTCACCCCAGGCCATGAAGATCACATGTTGTAGGGAAGGAAAGGAGAGGATTGAGGGATTAGCATGAAACCAACGAGCCTTCCTATGTCTAAGAAGAGGTTGAAAGTGAGAATCATTGGGTAGTGATCAGATAAAACTAATTCCACACATTGGGAGATGGGTGGGTGACCTTGCTTGTCGATGATGTTCTATGAGATATAGCTTTTATCAAGTCTGAGTTTCCAAAATTCTATGCCTCATTAGAGGTTTGAGCACGAGAAATTGTGTAAGTCTTTGAGTTATATCAAATCATGGTGTAGCTTAACCTTGCCCCATGCATCTTTTTGAATTCCATTTATAATCCATCCCATTTGGACTCATCTATCAAAAAAATCTTCCACCATATTAAAGCCTCCATAGAGGATGATCTCCAAAGGTAGAGAGTCTAAAGAGTTCCAGGTGTCTAGTCTTTCTATGTCTTGATTAGGAGCATAAAACAAAGCAATGGTGAGCTAAAGAGGGCCCCTAAATGATGCAAAAATACATTGATGATTTTGATCCATAATGGCATCTACTAAGAATGATTTCCATGTTGGTTTGAAGCCAATACCTGCATTATCGCTCCTAGATGGATGTTGTGTGGTGAACCACACATGTGACATCGAGATGATCTTTAATGATTTTCATAGTTTGACTCCATCAACTTTGATCTCTTGAAGACAGATAAAGTTTGCGTTGACATTTATATCTCGAAGTCATTAGCCAAACAATCATTATTGAGGGGTCAGACAACCCTTGAATGTTGTACAAAAACAACAATCATTTACAAAGGGAGGTGTCTTTATTGGTGAGGGATTTAATCCTCTTTTGTTTTTTTATCTTTCTCTCTTCTTCTAGAGGTTGAAGGGTCTTGTCACATGAGATGCCCTTCGAGGGGGCTCTTCCATGGGTTTCCAGTGGGGACTTTACCTTTCCAGGGGGCTCTTCCATGGGTTTCCAGCACGGACTTTACCTTTCAATGACACCACCCTAGCCAAGGAGTCCATATCCTTACTTGGAAATGTGGAACTAATTATAGAACTTTTATTCTCGAGATTCTCTTCTTTCCTTGAGGTGAAATCATCCTCTTTGCTGGATGTGAAATCTTCCTCTTTGCTAGAAGTGAATTCTTCTTGATTACCTTGCTTGGTTGTGGAAGGAGTCTCTAAGGGTTTCCTTTTCATTCAACTATTCCTTCCATTCACTTGGGTAGTCTAAAATATTAATCTCCTTTTCTCGATTGCACAAAATATTGTTAGTTTTAGTGACCGAGTGAGAGGCTAACCACCCCTTTTGGGACTTCTTCTCCTTCTATGCCTTACTTCCATGAAGGTCTTTGAATTATGATCCTTGAGTGTATTCCTTTGAAATTTTCTAGTTTTAGATCTAGCGATTTATCTTTCAAGGTCAAAATGATATTGTCAACCAAAGCTTGATTATTTCCTAGGCATTTTCTTTATTTTGTTTAGAAAAAAAATGATATTCACCTCACAAGGCACTCGAAAGAAGCATTGGGTAATTTTTTGTAAACTAGTTCCTTTTTGAAAGGGAGTCCTTCACCAATGTCCATGAAAGTCATGTTGGTAAGAACAAGTTTGAGGTATGCTTGAACACAAATCTGTAGGTGCGACCTAGCATTGAAGGAGTGCATCAGTACACCTTCATAGATGAATCCCCCAATATCTTCCTTAGAGGCCAATGGTTGCCCAATGGGAGCAATGATCTCCCTAATACAACTGTATAGGAAGTAGGGTAGGTTAGGGAGTTCCACCCATAGTGGGAAATGGGGTGGTTTGGAATTATTCGGGGTGAAGTCCGAGAACCACTTGAAAAGACATAATGTCGATCACCATACTTGCCAAGAGCCAATGTTGTAGGGTTTGGAAGTCCATATCCTCATTCTCAAAAACCAAAAGCATGTGGTTTGATGGTAGGAATTGACACTTATAGGCCACCAAGCCATAGGGGAACCACTCTTTCTTCAACCATTGTTGAAGGGATTCTACAGGTAGTTCTAGGCCAAACAACTATCCTATGAGGCACATTTGTCACATTGTTGACCACTAGCAAGGGAACGGGCCTTGCCATTAATCGCAATGAGGGAGACCATAAAGTGAATAAGGTGGGAAATGTCGAGGGCCAAAAAAAGAGATTCCATATGGTTTCAGAAAGAAATTATAAATTCTCTTGAAAATATGCATTGAACAAATTCAAGAAATTGTGGACTAACAGTTCTATTGTAAAAAAGATAACGTTATCAAATTTTCAGACAGATTCAACAAGTTTGATATACGACATATGGTTTCTTTTGCATAAGAGAAAATTAATAACAAATTAGAAAGAAATGGTGGAAGAAAAGGGAATGCGAACATACGAATAAATGACAAGGACACTGAGGGCAAGCACATGACATTGGAAAACAACATGTGCGTGTTCCTTCCCTCTGTTTCATGAATTTTATAGTCAAAAGGAGGTGCAAGTTATTGGGCCATAAGCTGCAAGTTGGACATTAGACGGAAATGAAAATGAAGAGGTGGGAGCATGAGTTTGAGGAGCCTTCTGTATGGCATGAGGAAACAAACATGTACCCTTTGCCACTTTGTGAACACGAGTCCTTCCTATAATCATTTGCCACTTTGTGAACACGAGTCCTTCCTATAATCATTGAGTACACAAATGATTGCTCTTCCTCTCTTTCTGTATTTCTCTCTCTCTCCCTCTCTCTCTCTCCCTCTCCCTCTCTCTCTCTCTCTTTCTCTCTCTCTCTCTCATATTCAACTCAAATCAATGCATGCACATGCATACAGCTATACATCTATGCATGCATGGAAGTATAATCTCTTTCGTATCTTGCTTAATTATGTTTCAAGTAAGTGTTGACCTAACTTGTACTAAAACTCAGTACTTTCTTCACTTTTTAATACTGGTTATTCTTTTTGTTCGGTTGTAGCATTCGTTTTCCATGTTGCAGATAATGAGCTCAACAATGAGAGCTCCAGTATGCACACATGAACATGAATAGCGGCCATTCGAGGAAAAAGCAAAAGCATGATTGTAAAGAGCAAAAAGCAAAAGCACGAATGCAATGCTAACAGCGAACAATCTCTACCTCGAAGGACAATGTAGGCGAAGAAAAAGGCATCTCGAGTCCGAAAATAGCATAAAGAAGACATGATAGAAGTCTTTTGTTCGACAATGATAGAAGTCTTTTGTTCGAGGCGGTTCAATCATGGAAAAGTGAGAAAAGAAAAAAACATGAAGGGCAAGAAGGGAGGTGAAGGCAGGGGTTCGTTCTAGGTCAGGCTATTGAGGAAGGGTTATGGCTATCCCCTCTCTCGTCATGAGCAATGGGGGTTAGGCTGGCACGGGGGTTTCTATCTCACTTTCTTATGGTGTCTTTTTTACAAGACCCAAATGATGAAAACTCACAAAAAGCTGGTGTACTTGCCTCATGGCTTTAGTTTTCGGGGACTCACCTTTGATCTTGGCTAAGGAGGGGATGGTTCTAAGGATAACTCTTGTTAGTAAATTCCAACTCCTACTCGCTAATCATATTCTACTCATTTTCCAATTGAAAGCTTGGGATTTCATGCTTTTCATGCAATGTCTTGTCAAGCTTAGCATACTCCCGCGCATCTTTTCAAGTTGCTCTCGGGGCTCTCTCTCTGAACAAATCAAAGTCCAAAAATTGCCCTTGTGGATAGAGTCAAGGTCTTGGCAAGCTTAGCATACTCCCATGCATCTTCTCAAGTGGCTTTCGGGGTTTTCTCTGAGCAAATCAAAGTCCAAAAGATGGCCCTTGTGGATGAAGTCAATGTATTGGCAAGCTTACCATACTCCCCTGCATCTTTTCAAGGGCTTTCGGGGTTCTCTCTAAACAAATCAAAGTAAAAAAGATTGCCTTGCGGATGAAGTTGCATAACCTCTTGTTCTTTCCTTTCCTTTTTGTCAAGGAAATTGTGTACTTGATTGTTCGTCCATTAGCCATCAAAGATCATGTGGGGGGACCATCTACATAGGGTCTAGCTACACATTTGACATGGGATGGCACTCTCAAGTGTGTATGTGAAGGTGGATCATAGCAAAGAACTACCAAACACGTCAATAATGAAGAAGGGCTATAAAAAGGGGTATTGAAGTATTTACCCAATGTTTGCTTCCATTCTAAGATTTAAGGACGGATGATTAGGGAATACGCAATGAGCAAGGTTGCACAATAGGAGCTGCTCTTTGTTCTTAACATTTTTTTTTTTTCAGCGTGAGTGGTTGTTGAGGCTCGAGAACATGCTCCTCCATCGCCGACCTCGGTCGGTTTGATAGAAGACACCCTTTTGGATGGAGCACACCAAGTTTGGGGATAGTGCTCTTGAATGCAAGGATTTTAGATTTACGTAAAGCAGGAAACTAAAAGGGTAAAAGGACTTGAAATAGACAAAGCTAAGGAGAGGAAGAACAACACTTTCGAGAAGTATATTTATTTCATTGGCTATCTTGGGAACTTTAATCAAGTTGACGATGCAAAGATCTCCAAAGATGGAAGCCCCCAAGACGAGTACTTGGCTAGCAAAGAAGAAAATCCAGAAAGAAAGAGATCCACCATTGGCGTAGCCATCTCGAAAAAGTGTGTAAAAAGGGCGAGCACACCCAAAGGGAAGTCCCCGCCAACAAAATTAATGCAGATTGTAGAGCCTCTACTAGAAAGAATGTGATATCCTGTCGTGAACGTCTCATGGAAAATTCTTCATCATGGTATCTGGTTACTTCAAAAACGTCTCAGTTGGCAGCAGGCCCTGCTGGGAGAAGCGATCGGCTGCTCCGCGACTCTCTGGAACGCCATCAGAGGGGAGGTCCTATGGAAAATCTGGCGGGAAAGATGTGCTTTCAACTTCGGTGACTCCCCCAAAGAGTGGTCAATTGAGAAATCGTTGTTCCTCCTTGGCAAAAGGATTGTCAACTGTAAGAAATCCCCCCCGTTCAGGCATCATCAAGTACTCCTTTTGATCAATAACAAGCTTAAACCCAAGTGGGCCCCACATGAGGGTGATTAATCTTCTTTGTAATGTCATCTAAGCTCTGTAAAAGCTTCCCCTGCTTTGTGGGATTTGGGAGGTCCCGTGGGCACTAGTCCCCTTCTCTTGTACTTTTCTTTATTTAATTCAAGTCCGGGAGAGTAGGCTAATGCTGAACTTCCTTTATTTTTTTATTATTAAAAAAAGAAAGAATGTGATATGATCATTCTCTCATTCACTATTCGGGATCTCATGGATCCATGAAGAAGGGTAATTTTAAACAAGTGGCTAAAAGATATTAAGCTCACACTAGATGCCACACTAGATCATCGAATGATTATCCAATGAAGATATTATCATGGAGGCCCATGATCGAAGAGACACGCCAAGGTTTGAAAAGGGAAAGAATTTAGACATATGAGGTTCTTAAGCTCCAATACAAAATAAATTTGGATAAAATGTGCATTACAATCATGAGGGTGAGGGTTAGACATTGGTCATATAGTAACAAGAAGGCCTTGAGGCCAACCAATGATTTTGACGCAGTATGCCCAAAGGTCGAAGTAAATTTATCCTAGACATCAGGTAGAGAGGAGCCCATTTATAAACCACACATTCTGAATCCTTGCCCCACCTTGAAAGCAACCAGTCAAACGGAAGTGTCCGGCATGTTGGGACTCATTCTCTTGCTCTTGTGATTCTTTTACATCTTTTTGATTTACTATTGTGTGGTTGCCACAACGCGATGGTAAATTTTACTTTAAAATGACCTTCTCATCTACTACAAGGAACAATAAAATATAATTTCTTTTCTTCCAATAAAGCTTATGTAGTAGTAGCAACACCCCAAGTGAAAAAAGGGGGGAAACATCGCTTATGCAACACTTAGAAAACGAAGCGTCACATAAGCAACACACATGAAAGAAAGGAGGACCATACCATAATCAATGGTTAACCTCAGTTATGCAACACTACTTAAAAAGCATACACATGCATACACACACATATGCATACATACACACACACACACCAAGAGAGGTATGCATATACACACATGCATACATACATACACACATGCATGCACACATACATGCATACACACATGCTATCACTCTAGCACAATGGCAAGTACCAACGTGAGGAGATCCACCTCATAATTGTCAATCCGTGGAGACATGAGGACTAGTATGATGACTATGAGCAAGTGATGGCACAAGTGCGTGAGTAAGAAGCACACAAGTATGCACACACATACAAACATATGCGCACACAAGGCAAGAACAAAGAGAGGAACAATGGAGTTCTTTGTGTTACTCAAAAAGTCTGTTACAATAGCTCAAAACTCTAACAAGATAACCTCAAGAATGAGCTCTGTAGCTCTTTTTATAGTTTTTGACTATCTTTGGCCCTGTCTAGACCTAGTGTCCGGTCGAGTAAAAAAATAGGTTCCTGGGATTATTTGAGGGTCCAAACAAAGTCTAAAAATTATAAAAATTGGTATGTAGCTACTTCTAACACTCCTCAAGCTTGAGGACTCCTCGACTTGAAAAAATGGAGTCTAATCTACCAGAAACTGTATTTACAATGTTCATGTAGTGATGAAAATAACTATTAGAAAGGATTAATTTTTGGAAATTATGTGGCCTTAATTGTCGGATCTTCTTTGACTTCTTTGCCTGCTTGGTCCTTCTCTCTGGTCTGATTTTTTATGTCGGATCCCTTGTCTTGTAATGCCTTGAGTGCCTTGACTACTGCCAACACCCTCCCCTCTCTCGCGTTTGTCATCCCTGACAGACCTTTGCTAGTGGGAGTGCTGGATGTAATACTCGATGACGTCTGTGGCTAGGTCATGTTCTTGAATGTGTAATCCTCGAGCCAAATCTGTCATGAGCTTATCCCAATCTATTGGACCTAGAATGTCTTGATGTGGCAAGTGTAACTAATCAACATGTGTGGCCTGTTCCACCGCAAAGAGATGCAGCAAATGTGTTGGTTTTGGAATAAAAATTTGAGAATGATATTCCCAAAACCTAGTGGAAAACATTTCTTTGAACGTAAGCTTTTAGCAAGCAGGTAAATACTTTATGCATGCATGCCAAGCATAGATTATGTTGATGGAGGGGGTCTAGCTCATGTCATAGACCAAATCTCTGTTATCTTCAGAAAAGCCAGGGGGGGAGAGATGTATGGAGCCTAAACCTTTCGAAAAGTCTTGAAGACGATTGTCATGAGCTGAAATATTTTCATACACATCTCTGCTGTGATGTTTGATATATTCTTTAAGCGAGTAGACCAATGGCATATAGTTGAGATCATATAGGCGACCGTTGGTGGTGCTTTGGGGGAGCAAAATAGGGATACTTCACCCAATTTGAACAACCGTTGTTGTTACAGAATTTCTTGCCAGGACCTATGGCCGACCACCAGGCAATAACATGGGTTATACTTAATATATAGAGGCATGGTGGTCCATGTTCTCATCATCTTGGGGTAGCGTGTTAATAACCGTTCATGCAAACGAGATTGGAAAATGGAGCCAGCGCGCACATCTTGAGGTATGTTGCAACAGAACAAGGATTACGACCACCACGTGCTAGAGAGATGACTCTCCTCCCAACCAAATGCCTCTATATATAGCTCTCTCCAGGGGACTGCCTTCTTGGGCAGGTGGATACTAACCATCCATGTGTCAACCATGTAACTGCATATGCACCAAGTGTCCCAGTTAACTCGAGTTAACTCAAGTGGATGCTTCTAGAAGGCTCTAGATCTCTTTGGGCAAAATACTCTCCCCATGTTCTCCATGGGGATTGAACCCAAGACCTCCTCCTTCACATTCTTGAGACTTAACCACTAAGCTAAGTGGATCACTTGTTCACAAGAGCACAAGACCTCCTAGTAAGTCTAAACTTGAGATCTTTGGTCATACTCACTAGTGACCAAACGGTGCCTGATTTCAGATCCATCTGAACCGGCCTGATCCTTGGATCATATACTTAGTTTATTACATTCTTACCCCCTTGGAAAAATATTTTTGTCCTCAAAAGTAGAACTATATATCTACTATAGGCAACCCCCGAGCCTCATGTTCTAAAACTGGAAGAACATGGTCATGTTCTAAAACTAGAAGAACATGTCTCATCTCTGTGGTGGCATCCCTGCCCAAATGATTCAAAACAGTGTCTCATTTTGCACTTTGATGAACTGAACAAAGTACAAACTAGAGAAAGAATAATAAGGGTATATCTAGAAACATCCCTGGCAAATTCAAAGTTTCTTGATGTGTGATCTAGACACAAACATGTGAACTGGGTGGATTCAACTTACTAGTCTATTTCTGGGCATGATTGGTGCATGGACTTAGTAATGAAGGCAGAATTCTTATCCCTCGTAAAACTTTGAGAACTCTTGATTCACTTGAATTTGGTTTTGAAAACTTGAAGTTTGGTTGTCCTAAACATCTAACTTGGATGTTTGTACAATGGTTAACTCCTATCCAACGGTTACTTGATTTTTTCACCTCACTAGAGGACTACTTTGTCCTAATGAGTTTAAGAAATCCTATGTAAACTATAGGAAAAGGTTTTCGATTTACTTTTTGAGTCAACCATACTATAACTTGACCAATTCAAATTCAAAATGAAAATTGTCCAATTTAGGACACTTTTCTCAAAGACTTAACTTAAAAGTTCTTGGGAATTGTCAATCTACTGAGCAATTCCTAACTTCTCTATTCTAGAGTATACTAGACTCTAGGAAATCATTCATGCTATAACTTGAACCAAATTCAAATGAATAAGTCAATCTTGAACTTATCATCTTTCAATGTTTGAAAAGGTTCTTGTACATAACATCTATCTAGGATGTTTTAATTTAGTTATCTTGTTCTATCTAGCTAATCCTTGACTTTTATGAAAAGAGTCAGATACTAAATCTGAGTCAAATCCAAAAGACTTGGAAAGCGGAAAAAAAGAACTAAAATTCTACTCAACCAATTCAAACTTCAAAGATACATAAACTTGCTATGCATCAAAGTCTAGATGACTGAGGACTTTAGCTTCTCAAAGAACTTGTTTCAATAGGGTATTGAAGCATTTTTTCTATCTTTAAGAGAAAAATGTTGGATTCTCAAAAAGATTCAAAGAAAACCAAAAACATCATCCAACCACAGGACACTAGTGTGGCAACCAACATCAATGTGTCGACCCACTGAGGTTCTGTTGATGAGTTTTGTATTCAAATTATGCTTCACTTGAGACTAAGTTCAGGTCATATTCAGTCTTTCTGACTCCTTACTAGGAATGCATTTCTTGTGCATTTCTTTGAAAAAAGAGTAAATTTATCAAGTCACACTAGGAACTTGATGCTTGACTTAGTCAATCAAATCCTTGGTTGAAAAGATCAACTCAAAATCAAAGTCCAACTTTTTTCAGAAATTTATCAAATATTTTTGATCGACAACACTTAAGCTTGAAGTGTTCTAAGAAGATCCTGGAAGTTACTTACTTCATATCTTCAGTTTCCTTGATCTTGAAGTTATCTTGAAGTACCTTGAGATACTACTTCTATCCTTCTTGAATTAAACTCCTTCTTAGAAGTCATAATTCTCTTGAGGATCAAACTTAACTTCAAGATCCAAACTAGGACTAAAAGATAATTATCATCCCACGGTCCAATGTCCCATACCATCTTTCCTACATCAATCTGAGTATAAAATCTGGTGTCCCATACCACCCTATTTTATATTCACATTAATGTGTGGGTGATACTTATCCTAAAGTCAAAATATCTCTTGATAGAGTACCTTCTTGTTTCAATTCTTTAAAAGAATTTTGAAGTTTTTTGGTATTATCTCTAACTTAATATTCTAGGTTTTGATCCCTTCACATGATCCTTTCACGATCTTGTGCTTTCCTTTGGGAACTTGAAAACCTTTTGACAGAATATCTATTCCTCTTTGCTAGGGTTTTCAAAAAACCAATCAGAATTCCAAGTACTTGAATTTTCACAAATTCAAGTTCAATTGGTTTATCCTTGACCAATTTGTAGTGACAAGAGCTTGCAACTTCTTGTCTTTAGATTCCTTTCTATTCTGATGCTTTAGGTACCTATCCCGAGGACTTTATATAGGAATCTCTCTACTGCCTAAGTCTTAAGCATCCACTCATGCTTTCTGGATTTGTACCAAAATCCCTTTAAGGATAGGCAAACATTGTGTTTTACCTTCCATAGACTTAAGTACCGTCTTCACAGTTGCAGACTACATTCTTGGAATTTCTTCACTCTGTTCAGACTTGGAACAACTTACTCTTTTCACAAATTTATATTGGATAAATGGAACTTGAGTGAATAATTCCCAAAAGGAATTTCATTGCCAACGCTTGGACAATCTACAAAGTAGTTCCAATCGCATGTTCTTGGGCAATGATGGCCAAGTTTGATCAAGTCTGGTTGAGCTTGGGACTAAAATAAATACTTAGTCTTTTTCTATAAGATCTCTTAAACCAAAAAAAAAAAAACATCTGTTTTGTTTACCCATGGGCTTTTAGGGATCTTTCCCTAACTCAAGTCCAAGCATACACTGATGCCTCTCAGATTCCAAAGCTAAGAATCTTTGATATACCTTTGGGTTATATCAATATTTGGACTTGAGTACCAATACTTATGGTTTTGGAAATTGTTTAGAACTACTTCTAATAAACTTTTCTTGAAAGATTCTAGTCTCACATCTAGGGAGATTTTGTCTTTCAAGAACTTTAGATTCCTACCAAGGATTCAAGTAATACTAAGCCAATGATTCATCTTGGAATGCTTTCCAAGAAATTCTTGACTTTTGGGCAAGACCAAGACTTAAGGCTTTATTGCTTGTCCAAAAGATATTCTTTTCAACCAATGAAATAGTTAATCAGACTATTTAATTTCATTGGTTTATCTTTAGGAAGTAGCTTAATTCCAAGAGATTATTTTGACTTCGATTTCTTTTTTAAGCTTTAGTTAGCTTAAACAAAACCAAACATACTTTTCTCATCCTCAAAAAAGTACTTAATAAAGTTTCCATGCTTTTTGAAAGCTTTGCATCTTGACTAGAGATACAGTCATGGAACCTAGCATCCAACTATCGAACGCTAAAGTTCAGGTGATGCTAAAGTTTATTCATCTCTTTGAAGTTTATCACTCATCAAGATGTAAAGAAAAAACTTCAATAGTTCCACTAAAGCTTATCCGTATGACTTTCTAAATATCACCTATACTTAGAGTAATCATTATAAGCTTATCTTCATGAATCCATAAGTATATCCGGGACTTAGAGTCATCATACATCACAAAACCTTTGCAAGTAATTAAATTTTCTTCGTCATCAAGAAAATTTGATACTTAACTTTCTCCTAGTGCCTACTTATACCTAGTAAGACAACAAACATACTTAATTGTAATTAAGTATTTGTTTTTGATAGCAGAGTATCAACTTGGGAAGGAATCGACTAGTTACTTGAGCTGCAAACTAGAACTAGCATGTCTTTGCAACTAACTAGTCCTCTATCTTCCCTAATGTCAAGCCATGAGCTTTATAAAGTAAGCTAAATACTAAGAGAGTATATTATCATATTAAGCTAAATACTAAGAGAGTATATTATCATATTTACTTGCAAACAACATCCCGCTTTATCATGAAAATGCATGTGCCTACATGCAAATGCATATGCTCACATGCGTATGCATGCATGTTCTTTGCATGCCCAAAAAATAATGCAACAATCATGCATGAGCTTGATGCATGACTTTTCCTTGTACTAAGGATGTATATCATGCAATCTTGATGCATGTATATCCTTTCCTTTGTCCTAATGCACTATGATATAAAAACATATCCTTGTGGTGCAATAAAAAGCTTACTCAATGGAAAGGAAATCTGGAATTAAACTACCAAAATACATTCTTTGATGCACAAGGATCCTTTTTAAACCAAGTCTTTCCTTAATGCAAACTAATGCTTGGAATGAGAAGTGGATTGTTTCATTATCCTAATCTAGACCTAATCGATTGAAATCTTGGCTATTTCAATGTGCATCTAGGATTAAGTGAAGACTAATGAAAACAAGATAAATCAAGCATTAAGGCCAAGTAGAAACTGGAAAATACTTAGCTTTGATGATAGCTTTGTCCATCCTTTGATTCTCCAAAAGACACATTTACCATTCTTAGATCCTTGGGAAAAATCTTTCCATGCAAAGAAGAGTCAACCTTCATAGCCCTGCTCACATTTCTCCAAAATCTTGAAGAGAGCTTTCTTTTATTTGAAAAGAAATGAAAATAAAAAAGTTGTTCTTCCTTGCTTTGATCTGATGTTGCTTCACTTTGCCTTTGTGTGGTGTTTCCCTGTGGCTCCCTTTGGACATGTGGGCTTCGAAATTGACTCGGGTAATGCTCATGGATTCCGGTTCGGATGCACACAATAAGGAGAATTCAAAAGAATTCAAGAAATAATTTCTCAAGCTCGAGGTTAAGAAAATGATGCTAGTTTGCCTCCAAACCTCCAAAATAGGCTTAGGTTCGGATTCAGTTGGAGATGTTAGCAGAAAAAATTATAAAGAATAAATGACAAAAACGATGAGTGCTCCATAGCATAGATCACTAATCTCAGATGATGAGGTCGATAGTACGAACTCTGCAAGTTGACCTCTAGTTATATCCTCCTTTTATGTACAAGATAGATTAAGTTAGATTGACATAGATGACTGTCAGCAGGAACGTCTGTGTGGATAGAAGAGAGCTGATTTTTTATTGAGATTTGGGTTTGATCCCCGCTTGCAGCTTCTCAAAATCGAGCATCATTTTGCCATCTTGTTGTAGGAAACAGAGAATATATTGTGGCCCCTGGCGTTTCATGCATTGTTGGCCATCTGTTGTAGCAGTCAACGTATTAGCCTACGTATCGAGAAGTTCTTGGTTCAAATCTTCCCCACAGAGCTTTGCATCATAGAAATCGTAGCCGATGCAAATTGTTCTTTTCTTTTTTGTCTTTTCTGTAGTCAAGAATCTTATAGCAGACTAAAGACACCACACATTCGGATGAGTTTCTCTACTAGAGCAGGTCAGTTGAACGTACAGGTCGCCAGATCAAGTCACGAGCGTGAAATTTATCATCAGAGTAGAGAACAATAAACAGGACATTACAACATCGAATCTTGCAGTCTCGAAAATGGCAGCTCGATTGGGTAAGCCTGGGCCCTGTCTTGTAGAGATTGGAGGTTTGAAACTAGTAGCGACGTGCATGCTGTGTAGTCTCCAGATATAATTTTGATCCGCTATTGCAAACTACAAAAAAGGTTGGCAGAGTGGTCGTCTCCTCTGGCCCAGTTACCAGAGGTATCAACTTCAATTCTTGAGTGCTTCTACTCACTGTCCATGAAAGACATGTGAGCTTTTCCTTTTTACATCCCCAAATCCAAAATCAAGAGAAGGATTCGACAATGATCCCGAGAAGGATTCACCAACGAATCTAGAACTGTCGATTACATCTAAAGAAAGAGAACTAAGACTCAAAAAAATTCTCCAAAAAATCCATTAAATAATGAAGATTTTATGGAGATTTCCATGAGAGCTTGCAAAGAAGGTGATGAGAGCAAGGTCTCCATGAAAGCTTGCCTAGAGCTCTGATACCAATGCAATAGAACAAGGATTATGACCACCATGTGCTAGAGAGATGACTCTCCTCCCAACCAAATGCCTCTATATATAGCTCTCTCCAGGGGACTACCTTCTTGGGTAGGTGGATACTAACTATCCATGTGTCAACCATGTAACTGCATGTGCGCCAAGTGGCCTAGTTAACTTGAGTTACTCAAGTGGATGCTTCTAGAAGGCTCTAGATCTCTTGCGACAAAATACTCTCCCCATGTTCCCCATGGGGATTAAACCCAAAACCTCCTCCTTCATATCCTTGAGACTTAACCACTAAGCTAAGTGGATCACTTGTTCACAAGAGCACAAGACCTCCTAGTAAGTCTAAAATGGTCATACTCACTAGTGACCAAACGGTGTCTGATTTCAGATCCGTCTGAATTGGCTTGATCCTTGGATCATAGACTTACTTTATTACATATGTCATCAAGCTCAAACTAAGTGGAGAATGTTGGATATTTTCTTGTATGCCTTTTGATCTCTGCATTATAATCAACTAACAAAACAAAGGATGGCATATACTAGTTCTCAGATGTGGTAATGAGTCGTTGATGAGAGAGATTCTGAAAATAACAAGATTTGAGGACAATGTCTTCTAGATTGGCGAGCAAATGGATCTACACAGTGACGCGATGGTCGCGTTTTTGCCCAATTTGTTCCACTCTCCTTAGCTAATCAGGGACTTCTATCTCGAATGTGTCACGTCCCTCTTCTATGACACATCTGCCAGGTAACGGTATAGGGTCATAAGGCTATTCAAAACTTTCTTGAACCGGGATTTCAACCATGGTTTCAGGTTCTAGTTCTTCAACTGGAGAGGGTGACGGTTCATATGGTAATAGACTTGCTTGTAGTTTTGCCATCTGTTGCCTTAGGGCCTCTAATTCTTCTGTAGACTATTGCAGAACGGCTAGTTCTTGTTGAGTTGTATTGACACTGGCTAACCACTTCTTTAGGTCAGCACATTTTGCTTCTAACCTTTCATATGACTCCAAAAAGTTGGCATGCTCCTCAAGTAAGATTCATATATCTTCTGAGGGGACAGCTCAATACTTTGTAGGGCTAATTTTTGCTCCCGAGGTCCCTTCCATAGCCACTTCAAAATTGTCTTGGTTTTGTTGCTAAAGCCGCTTGTTCTCTTCTAAGGCCACATCCATGTGCTTCCGTAGTAGCCCTAGATTGCATCTTAGTGTCGCATTGGTGAGCATCTGTGCTTGGAGCACATTTTCCAAATCTTTGAATTCTTTATCATCCACACTAGACATCTTGGACTCCAATTTGGTGTGGGCCTGTTGTAAGGTGGTATACTCTGCTAGAAGTGTGTGATGTTTAGCGTTGAGTGTACTAACTCTAACTTGTAGCCTCTATGACTCTGCCTAAAAGGCAACATTGCACTCTTCGAGTCGTTGATATTCTTGTTGTAATTGAGACACACACTTAATTAATAGATTGAATGAATTATTTACATTATGAGATGGGAGGGGAGGAGTTTGGAATGCAGCAGGAATGGGAGTCATGGATGTTGTGTCTACCAACGACGTGGTGAGTGGTGATGTGGGGGGTAGGGGAGTGGGTGATGGTGGAATTGTAGGGAAAGGATGGGGGTGTTGTGGGTGGTGAGATGTCCATGGGGTCAAATAGTGCGGTGTGTGCAAGGGCTACCATGTATGTGGGTATGGTAGGTGAAGTGAGTGTGGTGTGTGTGTAGAGTGATATGGTTGTGAGTGCTTGTGAACCTAGCATCTGAGAAGTAGGAGCACGAACGAATTGTTCCATGAAGGATATGTAATGAGGTGGGGCGATTGGGGCAAGTGAGGTATAGTGGGCGGATGGGAAGTATGGATCCCTAGAAAGGGGAATGTGTGAATATGGGTAAGCAAGAAAGCCTAGACTAACTTCTATGGGCCATGGGTGTCCCTCTATGCTAGGTATTATTGGATGTCCAATGATGGGTTCAATAGGCAAGAAGGGTGAAGTGATCAAAGGGTTGGTAACGGAAGAAAAAAGGTTGGCGTGGGATGTTGGCTCACGAAAAGAAAAGGATGTTGATGGGATGGTGGTTTGTGTCATGGTGGTTATTACAAGAGGGGTTTCTATAGTGGTTGATGGTGGGGGTGGGGGAGATGGAGGGTGTTGGGGTGAAATTGGTGATGTCTGTACAAAGGTTTCTATAGTGAGATCCATGGTGGGTGTTGGGGTAGTTGTAGGCTCTATGGTAGCTGCGAGTTCAATTACTTGTATTTATATATTTTTTTCCTACTCATGGTCGTGTATACACTCTATGATGGTTGTACCGGATAGATTGTCTAACGGCTGTGTAGACAACCTCTTGAACTCCCAAGGATATGGACAGTAGTTAGAGGGAAATGATGAATTGAAGGTCACTCCTTCATCTGCTAACATTTGTTCTATTAGGGCTTGGACTATTGCAAAGGAAAGTTTGTGCCTCTCTTGCACTGCTACGATTGTGTTGTATAACCTTTGCAACCGGGCTGTGTATGTAGGAGCACCTACGAGTTTTGGTATGTCTTGCTGCTCATCTCAGTATCTTTCTTCATGCCCTTCTTCACCTTCTTTGGATTCTTCATCTTTTGCATCATCTTCATCCTCTTCTTCATCCACATCAATAGTGGTAACGGGTACTTGTGATGTTGTTCCTTGCAATTGAGCTTCTTCCAATTATTGTTCTTCTTCTGCTTCAAGATTCACTTCTTTTAACATCTGCTCAAAGTCTTCGTTGGTGAGTTCTTCCAAGGGTGCTCCTCCAAGGAATTCCAGGTCCATGGGAACAGGTGGAAATATCAGATTGGGACCTTCAGAGATTTTTCGTGGTAGTCATAATGTGAATGGCCTGATCCTTCGAGGAGGGGGGTGACGTTGGGGGTTGGTGTGGCTCCACGGGGTTGAGCACAAGGTACTTATATAGTTCCTCTCATCCTCTTGGAAGGGGGTCCAATGGATTTTTGACCTTTGAACTGCTGCACTCTAGTCCACATTAGGGCCCTTTGAATAGGAATGTCATAAGCTAAACATCTGTAAATGATTCTTGTCAAAGCGCAACATCCATACACGATTGATTTACATGGCCATCTCTTGTGAGCCAAGTGTATTTAATTGATGATCCAATGGGGTAGGTTGATGGTGAGCTTCTGTGTCTCTACAAGGTATAAGCTAAACCAGAGTTTCTAAGGTGGCATAGTGAACTTATCTTGTGCTAGAAATGCAAAATGTTGCATGCACATTCTCAAGTGAACTGCGATGTTCGGCGTCATGGCCACCATGTCCTTGAGCTTGGTGAGGCTTCGATTCCTCATGTTATCATGCACCACGACGTCCTTCTCTATGGGTATGTGCATTCCTTGCATATACAGGGCCTCTCACACTAAGTTCTTGGTTAACTTAAACCTCTTCGGCTCATTTCCCTTTGTTAGAGATGGAAGCACATGTGCTTGTACCTTTGGGGTGCTTGCTCGGAGTCAAAGTGTTGATAAGATAGTAGCATGTCATGAGATCGGGCTTTGGGAGCTGAGCATCAAAGTATGCGTCCAATCTTGCTTTCTCCCATACGGGGCATAGTGCTTCTGCATTTTGTAACTTTTCAAATTCCCGTGTAAAGAAGTGATATTTTCCTTGCTTTCCATTGAATTCCAACTTTGACTCCCAGAGGTATGATCCTTCTCCCAAGGGTCCTGTGACTTCACTAAACCAATGGAAAGCTTTGCCGATGAGCATGGTATGGCCACTTGGGGGGCCTCATCTGAATAGCTTCTAATTCCTCTGGTCTTTCAATTGTTTCAGGCATGATTGGTAAGCTCTCAAGCTCAACCACCTACTGATTGGTCCCTACTCGAGAGTTGGTTCCTGCTATGTTAGCCATGATATTGCTTGAAGTATGTGATGCTATCTGCTATAAGAAGACAATCATATTAGCATTGCATCAGAAACATGATAATAGTGTGTTCCCTCTACAATACCAATATGATATCGATGTGGTTAGGGAGTTAGTAAGTGAGATGTTTCACATCAATCTGAGTTTTGGTTAGTAGGTTAGTGGTTTATCCCTAGATGCATACTTGGAATTGTGCGATGTACTCAAATGCATCTATGTCTATGCACACTAATTTACATGGTGGAGTCACGTGGTTTATCATAGAGTTTAACTCTCCAAAATTTATGTGTGAGATGGTTTCTTCTGGATACCATAGTCTTCTCATGTTTCTAAATCATGTACTCATCTTTGATTTGGGACTTTTTGGGTACCCATTTCCAAGTAGGTCTAGGTGTAGTCGCATGTGTGGAGTGTTGGAAAGCAGATGTATGTTCTGAAGTGCATGATGTGAATGAATTTAATAGGCACTTCAGGCTTGTCAAATTATGTGCAACCACTTGAGCATGTAAGTAGGTCTTAAGCACCCAGAGTTGTCATGCATTGGGGTCAGTCTTCATCGATCACTTTTTGACCCAAATAGAAATGGTATGTTTTGGGAGAATTTTGGAACACTCCTTCATTATAGTTGGCAGAGTAGTTGGTTTGGTGCATCATTGGGGATCTGACACTAGAGCAGAGGGTTGTTCAACCTTGCATATCTAGATCTACTTTACATTTTGAATCCTCTTTCTTTTCACTCTCCATTGACTATGAGCATAGACTCTCTGCTTCCTCTGCTTTCTGTACTCCTTTGTTTGCTTTGTCCCCATCATCTTTGGAAAAGAAGGGAGTTTCACCAAATCTCTGACTCCTGTGCTGAAAACCTCATCATTCTGCATCATAGAGTTTTGGACAATAACAATATCTTTATCATGTGTACTCCTGGAAGGACCAGGCGTTGGTGACTTTTCCTTGAGTGCTTTATTTTATAACTCAATGGTAATGCGATTTTGATTTACCCAGACTTGAGGAAGTCCACTTCTTAGGTTTAGGTTGACTGCATGGTCATAGATCCAGTCTTGACCCAAGACAAGAGGTTCAGTGAGATCCTCATCTTGACACACTAGCACCTTCACTACCATAAGAATATCTTGACACACCTCCCAATCCTATGCGATATGCTTCTATAGGATTGATGCTTAATTGTGATTCTTGACACTAAGAAAGTCTAACTGCACTAGTGGCTGCACCTGAGTCAATCAAGGCCCTTATAGTCCTTGCACTATTTCCTTGTCCTAACTCTAGGGTCACAAAAGGATGTCGATTGATTACTCTATGGGAGTGTACAACTGATGCTTCGCACATGGCCATATGGTATCTTGGATCTTCATAAGCATCTGATCTAGGATCATCCCTAATCTTCTCAATTTCATTCTTCGGATGCGTTCTAAAGCTCCTGCCTGTGCTTTTTCTCAAATTTGTTTTTCTTCTTCCTTATGTTTCTTGGCATTTTTTAGTCGACTAAGCATTTCCTCAGTAAGGGGTTCTTGATATAATTTGAGTTGTCATCCACTGATGTAGCTTGGTAGGATGTCACCTTCTAGAGTGGCTTATTGGAGTGCTCCACTTGTTGATATTCTGTTAACACTAGTGTTGTACCAAAATAGGACACTATAGTGTCCTTTTTTGCATATACCAAAAAAATTATAGCTTCATACTCAAATAAAAATTTTCGAAATCCTTCATACCACTCAATATACCAAAGTTATGCGTTCTCAAAAAAATAAAATTGCCAAAAAAAAAGGAAATTTTCATGAGTGAAATATAAGTAAGAATGATGCCTATTACAAAATAGCAATCTATTTATAATAGAAGTCCACATTACGTTATACTATGATTTTTAGTCATAGATAGACTATTTTTTTATACATCTTTGATGCTTACAAAATCACTCACTAAAGGTAATTTTTTTACTAAAAATCATTTTTCCATGTTGAAAATTACTATAATGCCTACCTGTACTGTGTATAATAACATGTACGAAATCTATTCTATTTGTATTTAATGCTATGGTACCCAATCCTTTGTTTTTTCACTATATAATCTATCCATTAATGTAAGAAATTATAAGACATTTCAAAAGAACCAAAAAACACACCAAATGGACATTTAGGGAGAGATTTATGACCTTACAAGTATAGAGAACGTAAATTAGCTTACAAAAACAGTGTGCAAAGAGACATAGAGTTACCTTTCTTAGAACTGGAATCACATGGAATTGAATCTTGAAATGAAACTTTGTACACCTCAACTAGACCCTTGTGTCTACACAAAGAGAGTAGAACCATTAGATTTGGACATTGGAGCAAGGAGAAAAGCATTTTGTAAGACAATGCATTTTAACTTTATTGAAGCAAATTTCCACCATTCTCCATGTATCTTTGGAGAGATAGTGCTTCACCATTTTCTAAACTGGAACCAACTCATTTTGAAATTGATCATGAAACTTGGTGTGGTGCTAGTGCACTTGAAGAGCTTCCCAAAGAACCAAAAACATACAAAATTTATATTTAGAGAGAGATTTATGAACTTCCACGTACAGAGCATGTAAACTAGTTTACCAAAACAGTGTGCAGAGACAAAGGGTTACTTTTCTTAGAACTGGAATCACATGCAATTGAATTTGGAAATGAAACTTTGTATGCCTCCACTAGACTCTTGTACCTACACAAAGAGAGTAAATAAACCCATTAAATTTGGACATTGGAGCAAGGAGAAAAACATTTTTTAAGACAATGCATTTTAACTTTAGTGAAGCAAATTTCCACCAATCTCCATATATCTTTGGAGAGATAGTGCTTCACCATTTTTTGAACTGGAACTAACGCCTTTTGCATTTGATCATGGAACTTGATGTGCTAATAGTGCACTCTCAGAGATTTAAAAAGAACCAAAAAACACATCAAATGAATATCTAGAGAGATATTTATGACCTTCCAAGTACAAAGCATGTAAACTAGCATACCAAAACAGTGTGCAGAGACATAGGGTTACCTTTCTTAAAACTTGAATCACATGGAATTGAATTTGGAAATGAAGCTTTTTATACCTCAACTAGACCCTTGTATCTACACAAAGAGAGTCAAACCATTGGATTGGGACATTGGAGCAAGGAGAAAAGCATTTTTTAAGATAATGCATTTTAACTTTATTGAAGTAAATTTCCACCATTCTCCATGTATCTTTGGAGAGATAGTGCTTCACCATTTTCTGAACTGGACCCAACTCCTTCTGAAACATCGTGTGGTGATAGTGAACTCCAAGAGCGTTCTAAAGAACTAAAACACACACAAAATGGATAGTTAGAGAGAGATTTATGACCTTCCATGTATAGAGCATGTAAACTAGCATACCGAAACAATGTGAAGAGACATAGGGTTACCTTCTTAGAACTAGAATCACATGGAATTGAATTTGGAAATTAAACTTTTTACACCTCAAATAGACCCTTTACCTACACAAAGAGAGTTAAACCATTAGATGTGGACATTGGATCAAGGATAAAAGCATTTTCTAAGACAATGCATTTTGACTTTATTGAAGCAAATTTCCACCATTCTCCATGTATCTTTGAAGAGATAGTGCTTCACCATTTTCTCCACCGGAACCAAGTCTTTTTGAATTTGATCTTGAAACTTAGTATACTGATAATGCACTCCAAGGGATTTCTAAAGAACCAAAAAACACACAAAATGGATATTTAGAGAGAGATTTATGACCTTCCAGGTACAAAGCATGTAAACTAGCATAGCAAAACAGTGTGCGGAGACATAGGGTTACCTTTCTTAGAACTGGAATCACATGGAATTGAATTTGGAAATGAAACTTTGAACACCACAAGACCCTTGTACCTACACAAAGAGAGTAAAAACATTATATTTGGAAATTGGAGCAAGGAGAGAATCACGTTTTTAGATAATGCATTTTAACTTTATTGAAGCAAATTTCCACCATTCTCCATGTATCTTTAGAGAGATAGGGCTTCACCATTTTCTGAACTCGAACAAACTCCTCTTGAATTTGATCATGAAACTTGGTATGGTGATAGTGCACTCCAAGAACTTTCCAAAGAACCTAAAACACACAAAATGGATATTTAGAGAGAGATTTATGACCTTCCAAGTATAGAACATGTAAACCAGCATACCAAAACGGTGTGGAGAGAAATAGGGTTACCTTTCTTAGAACTGAAACCACATGTAATTGAATTTGGAAATGCCTTTGTACACCTCAACTAGACCCTTGTACCTACAAAAAGAGAGTAAAAGCATTAGATTTGGACATTGGAGCAAGGAGAAAAGCATTTTGTAAGACAATGCATTTTAACTTTACTGAAGCAAATTTCCACCATTCTCCATGTATCTTTAGAGAGATAGTGCTTCACCATTTTCTGAAATGGAACCAACTCCTTTTGAATTTGATCATGAACCCTGGTGCTATGATAGGGCACTCCCAGAGCTTTCCAAAGAGCCAAAAAACACACTAAATGGTTATTTAGGGAGAGAGTTATGGCCATCCATGTATAGAGTATAAAAACAAAAAATTTTATGAACTTGCAAAGATATAATATTTCCCATGTATATCATATCAATGTAGGTTGATTATATGACCGAACTACTACTCTCTTTAAGGATGATCCATAAGTATCATGTCTCATCATTATGTGATACTTATAAAATCATGGATCGATGAAATAGAATTTCTCACATTTAGGACAACCATAAAGTGTCCTAGTTGGCTTACTTCCTCTCACTTCTCTTCCTTCCCATAAAAAACTCAAGTGCACATACAACACAATAGGAGCTTGCATGCTCACTCATCTTTTGAATCACATCACCATGCATAGGGTCTTTTGGATGGAGCACCACCCTAGGTGTATGAATTCCAACAAAATGATTGTCCACAAGTTGTGCTTGTAAATTTATCATAAAATCAAATCGGCTCATATTCTTCCTTCCAGGCAATTGCCCCCAGATGATGTATGCATTGGTAAATACTGAATCTAACATGCCCCAAAATATAGCATGCCACCACTTCCAACCATGTATACAAATTTGTAAACTATACCCAGTACTCAAGACCATGTTATCAAATACATCACATCCTACTTTATTTTTATTATATTGAATAGCAACTTGAGGACAAGGAAGAGTTGCTCTTTCTCCATTTCCACTTTGCCTTTGGAGAAAGCCTTCTTGCATACCAAAACAATTAGATGAAAAATATATAGGTTCTTTATCCATGCAATGATTCCATTTTTATCATCAAATGCAAATCACGAAGCACCTCTATCATGTTTTCCAATATAGAGCATATCCTTAGATGGAAAGTTCTTCCTATTCATCACATAGCTTGGTGTTCCTCCAAAACCTTTATTTGTCAAATGCATCAATAGCTTGATAGAGGTGAACCACCTATCAAAGGAAACATGAGGCCCTCTTTGTTTTAGATCACTTACAAGATCAGTTACCACATTATATGGCAATTCTTGACAAGGAAATTTATCATAAATGTGAAATGAATAGTTGTAACCTGTTTGTGAATCACACAAATTCCACAACTGTATACCAAACTTATGTGGATTTTTTGGATTATACACTCTACAAGGATTCATTTTGCACTTGGAAGGAATTATCCTCTCATCCACAGTTACATTCTTACCACAGTTGTAATGTAATTGAAAAGTATGATTCAGTCTCTCTTCTGAAGGAAGAGCTTACCTCTTTATTTGTTGGAACTCTGTCATGCCCATTTTATTGCCATAATTTGGAAATCGCATCATTCCACATACATCATCTCTCCAATAGCACTTGTTTTTGGAAATATAATGCATAGACATGGCAATAGATACACACCCAAGAATCATAGAAATGAATGTCTATCTATAACATTCCATCTTCGAGTACTCTCATAATTAGACAATACTTTTTCTCGTGTTTCAATTGCATATCAATTAGTCTCAGCAATGATTATATCAAGCAAGTCAAGTGGAAATAATGCTAAAAAAAGTTGAATTTTTGTGAACTCACGTGGGACTTTTCCCATGTCGAAAACTGTGATATCAATAAAATTAGGTAATGCATGAAATGTCCCTTCTGGCTCAACATCAAAAGCATCACAAGACCTCCATTGTGACATTTGTATGCTAGAGGAAGCCATGTCATCATCACTATTAGAGAGAACTCCACCTTCAGCCTCAAGCAAGTCATCTTCAACCACATCTCCTTCTCCCACAGAAGCATGCTCATCGTCTGATACATTAGCACTTGGCATAGAAGAAGATTCTTCATTTTGTGTAAAAACCTTCTTCATATGAGTATCAACATTTACCTCATTTAGCAATGCATATCTCATAATCCTTGGTCTTCCTCTTTGTATATGTTTTCTTTTAGAAGGGCTTCCTTGTTTAGGAACCATTGAATTAGTATTTGCCCCATTATCATGCATAACATTGGATTGCATAGGTACATCTATTTCCTCATGATGATGATTTTCATAAGGTGAATCAACAATGATGTTGTTTTCATGAGTGAAAGAAATACCTTGGGCAATGGCATGATTGTCATTTTGACCAAGTGCTTTGTCATTAGCATTTGATGGAAAATATTTCGCATCATTCCTCTTCCTCTTATGAGATGCGAGAAAGGATGCAAGAAGGAGATCTTCATCATCCAAGTCCACGGGATCCTCATTTTCAGCATTGCATTTAGAAATCCAGATTTCATTAGTATTTTGTGCATCATGTGATCTACCAATTGGATCAAGCACAACATGAACATTGCCTTCGGAATGACTCGGGCCTTCATCGTAAAGAAAACGATGAATTGTCTGCCATGGAAGCCAATAAATGCTTGAATCTCCTTGGAAGGAGCACTTAATAATCATGGATCCATAGCCACGCTTCTCTAACTTCCTTGCATGTTGCTTCAAGGTGTACACTAGGATTAGGTCTCTTGCTTTTAGGCCTTTATCCTTCACATGGGCATCAAAGTAAGCCTTTTGCTTTTTCTTGGCTGCATATTCTTGCAGCTGCTCTTAGTCTTGTTTCACCTTACCATTCAAGATCAAAGATTCTAGATGAGAGCTCATGGCCAGTCTAGTGATGCTCTTGTGCTACTCTCAGTGTGGGTATCAAGAAATCTAAAGGTAGCACTGCATTTTGACCAAATACCATATGAAAGGGTGTGGCTTGGAGTACCATTTTATATGCAAGTCGATATGCCCAAATAACATGATGTAATTGTTTGTCCCAATCAGAGCATTTATTATTCACCAACTTTGTCAACACATTACATAGAATTTTATTTGTGCTCTCGGCCTGGCCGTTGGCTTGGGGGTGATATGGAGCTGACTTCTTGTGAACCACCATGAATTCTTGGAGAAGATTTTCAATGAATTCATTCAAGAAATGCGCGCCTCTATCACTTACTAACTCAATTGACAACCCATATCAAGTGAATACATTCTCAAATAGGAACTTAGCTGTAGTTTGAGGATCATTCTTTGTTGTGGCCTTTACCTCTACCCATTTAGTCAGATAATCAGTGGCCATAGTAATGTATTCAGCATGTGAACCCTTAGCTGGGGGATTAATAGGATCGACAAAGTCTATTCCCCACTTAGAGAATGCACGTCCACCCATCATAGGTTTCAATGGCATCTCATCTTTACGTATAGGATACTGAGTTTGTTGACAAACATCACACTACTGCACATAGGTATGTGCATCCATGTGAAGAGTTTGCCACCAAAGGCCTATGAAAAGTATTGCCTTGATCACACAATCTCGTCCAAAGTGTCCTCGTGCCACACCTTGGTGAGCTATCTCTAATATCTTAAGATACTCACTCTCGTGGACACATTGCCTAAGATATCCATCTTTTCCTCATTTGTATATAGTACCACCTATGAGTGTGTAATCTAGTGCTTCCTGTTCTAAACTTCGTTGTTTGGCTAATGTCATTTCCTGAGGGAAACCAGTGGTTCATTCCAATCCGGCACTAAAGACACTCGATATAGAGTGGCATGTTCCGAGTGAGTTAGTACTACAGATTGGGCATTCCTTGCAGAACTTATGGACATCTGCTTCCATGGTTGGCCAATATACCCCTAGCCTTTGCAGAGCCTGTAGGGTTCTAATTTTGCAGTGATGTAGCCGTAGTGCACCTACATGTGCAATTTGCAACCACTTTGCATGCTCGTCTTCCTCTACACAGCAAGATAGTATGCCTTGATTGGTGTGCTTATACATGCTACTTGCCATTATGTGGTATTTCTGAGATCTAACTACCTCCTTGTCTCTTGCTCTCAAAACAAGATGTTTAGGTCCAAATGTTAGAATTGGCACTATATTTTTATCCCATTAAGGCACTACTTCTAGATTGAACAAATAGGCATCAGGAAGGTCATCGAACACTCCTTTAGGGGACTCTCCTGAAGTTAGTCTGGAAAGGAGATCCATACTAAGGTGATTCTTACCCTTCTTGACCACAACTTCAAAATAATATTCCATTAGTAAGAGAAACCATCTTACTAATCGGCTAGTATTGTAGGGTTTGTTCACTAGATATAGCAATGCTTGATGATCTGTAAAAAATTTAAACTTATTTGCAAGAAAATAATGTCTAAAGGTCTTGACCGCATACACCATGCCTAATCCTTCTCTTTCTGTAGTGGTATGATTCCGTTCAACTGCATTGCATTGTCCACTAGCATAAGCAAGAATATCCATAATGCCCTATGAAAGCTTGTACCTCCTTGACATTCTTGGACCTCGATAGCTCTGCAATAGCTCTAAATTTATCCTCATCTTTGGATATCCCATTCTTCGACACTGTGTGTCCTAAAATCTTGCCTTGCTTGACCATAAAAACATTCTCTGGGTTCAGGGAGACCTGATATTCTCTACATTTGTGAGAGATTTGTTTGAGTTCAAGTATATGGGTTTGTCTAATGTTGGAATGAGCACACAAATCATCAACATAGACTGAGTCTTCATTTCTTATCATGACTTTGGGTGCTCTCATACAAGTAGAATTTGCTTCCCATGGGCCTGTGAAATGGGGTAGTTCCTCCAAGGAATTAGACTTGAAGTCTAATTGCTCACTAGCTTGTGCATCCTCCCGCTCTCCATAAATGGAAGGAATGTCTAGTGGGAATCGATCGTGTAAGTCATCCACAAGTTCAATGGGAGGAGGATTTTTACTTTATTTAGCCCATTTCTCTTCTTGAATATCTCTTCAAAATTCTGGGGAATATGGATTCATAGAAGAAGACGTGTCTAGTTTTGTGGAATTAGGAACATAAGCTTCCTAGGGAGGAAGGTTTATCCTTTCACTTGCCTTGTCCTTTCCTTGGGAGGTAGCTTCCTTTCTAGATTTTGCAATTAGGCTCTCCAATCTTTCTAACAGACCATCAAAATGCAACTGTGTCTTAGCTGAACTAGAGTAGTTGAAAAGGTGACTAGCTTCAAACATTGTTTGAGCTAGTTCTCTTGGGAAAGATGGATGGACACCTCAAGAAATGAGTTGGTACTGCTAATCGCTGCTTTGTACTAGCCTTGTTTTACTTTTAAGTTGTGTTGTAGGCCCCTTTAGCTTTCCAATGACACTAAATACGTTCCTATGTGCTTTGGAGATGATGCTTCAAACAATAGGAGCAAAACAGATAAGTTTGCAACTAGATAGTGACCAAAAAGTTTTTATTTTTGTCTTGATACCTAGTGAAAGTTTTGCTCAGTACTCCCACTACAATAGCAATTAGCAACATTCCTTCTAAGGGTATCTAGTTAACTTAGAGAGCCAATGATTGCAAGTGAAATCACGTAAAATGATAAACTACATACTGAGCAATGTCTTTAGCAAGTAGAAGCTTACCTCCGACTTTTTAGGACTCTCCAGAGAATGACCAGTGACCACGCCGAGACAATTTTCTCCCAACTAGCTGAATAAAACTTTTTCAAGCTTTCAAAGCTTGTAGTAGACTTTGATCTTGTTCCAACAAGCTATAGATTATTGAAAATGATGGAGGTATCACTGAGATCTGAGCAAGACAAGTACACTGTTCTGAGTGACAATAATAGAGAGACCAACAGAAATGATCAATGATATAATGTATTATATGAAAATGTTGTACATGATCATTGGCATGAATATGATGCCTAATGATGGTGATAGGAGTAGGCTATCTCTCCTAAGTCCATGAATTTAGTGGATTTATAGTATTCTCTTTATGTAAAACAATTTTACATTGGGTAATGATCAACTTATTACATGCTAGTGTTCATATGCTCCATCAAATGGATGCACACATCTTCTTCAAAGTCTAGCCAAGTGTGATGGCTTGATATTTGCACCAACAAGTTCTACCATCTTAGCACAAAGCTTTGTTCTCTCTATCTCTAGATCAGCTAGGGTAACCTTTTTCATGATTTGTCACTTTTAGCCCTTCTTGGATTCTGGCCTAATATGATTTAAGCATCATGTCTAGGCCCTAAGGAGTGGGATGTGCTAAGAGTGATCCTACTCTGAGTGGTGGGTGAGTTACATGCGGTGGATTAGAAGGTGATAGGGATGGTGATCATGGTGGTGTGTGAGAGTGCATTTGAGAGGCAATTTCGACTATCTTGGCTTTAGTTTCTCTTAAGCTTTCCTCAAGTTCACTCATTTTCTTAGACCATTATGTTTTCATTCTCTCTCAACTATCTTTCCAAGCTCTCGTCCTTTTCTTTGTTATACTCTCAATCTCCCTAACCTTTGAGTTTTTTTCCTGACCTAAGCCTTGGTTTTGTTGTGATGCCTGAGCTCTCATGAGCACTTGCATTGGGGCAGTGGAAGTTACACTTCCTCTAGAGTCTACTACTACCCCAATCACATTAATGGGAGTGATCTTCGTTGCATTGTATGGGTTCTTTGGGCAGTCTTGTAAGATGTCTCTTTCCCACAATCATGAAAAAACCCTTGAATTGTCACAGATTGGGGTTGCATCAGAGTAGGTAAAGGACAATCACCAATGAAGTGATCTCCCTGGCATCTATAACATGGACCTCTAGGTGCTTGGGCTCTCATCTGCCTAGGTTGAGGCTTAGAATTAGGATTTGCATACATGACATTAGCATATTCAGACTCTCCATGAGACTCACTAGGGTCTTTGTAATAATAAATTTCATTATGCTCACGTGACTGCATATAGTAAGCTTGTGGGCTGTCCATATGACTAGAGCCAAAACTAAGATCATTTGGTTCACTTTTTGAAACCAATGGTGTTAGTGGCACTAAGGCTCTATTTAGATTTTCTTCCGTAGCTGCATACTTTACTGGGATCACATTGGCTAGAGTTGGAGGTTGTTGGGCTAGCACAGGTTGAGGCCTTTGTTGGGCCTGGTAGGGTTGCTGATAGGGTTGTTGTGGCCTACCATACTGCTATGGGATCTAATTCTGATATCCCCCTTGTTGTGGATATGAAGGTGGATATTTTTGTCTAACAACTTGCTTGTTATAAGGGCAATCTTGTGCGGTGTGGTTAGTGTACCTCCTTTCTATGGTGCAGTATTGGCTGTTCGGGTTCGCTTGGGGGTTGAGCCATAATTGGACACACGCTAGCCATATGGTCTCCTCCGCAGGTGTAGCATCTTTTCACTCGGGAAAATCTAGGTATCTGTTTACTAGAGACTCCTAGTTTCTGAGCTAACTTCTTTGCAAGTTCCTCAATAGATGTGGATTGTTTGGAGGTGAGGCTAGTAGAGCTATCTAAATCTTTATAGATTTTTGAAAGCTCTAATTCCTCCCCTAGATTATCCTTGATATCTATGCACATGCCTACACACTCTTCTATGGTTCTATGGTCCTTCAGGTACGTATAAGATCTCAATTTGGTACTTAACGATCCATCTAAGAATAAAGCCACTTGTTTGGCTAGAGTGGGTAACTTTGGCACTCGACATCTCTCCAAGCATGGCCTAAATCTTCTTCTTGCAAGTCTGACTATCTCTTGAGGTGTTTGTTTAAAGCTATGAATCAATGAGGAGGTGTTGTGTCTTATGCCACTCTTAGAAAATTTTGTGATGAAGGCTTCTAGAAGTTGTTCTATGTTCCAGAATTGCCTCTCATGTGGTGGTTGAAACCATGTAAGCACTATGTTCTTGAGGGTTATACCAAATGCATTGTATTGCATGAACAAGTCATTAACTTGCTCAGCTCTCAACACTTGCCTAAATTCAACCACATGATCATATGGGTCTCCTATACCATCAAAATAATTCTTCATAGACTTGATCATTTGTGTGGGTCTCAAGGTCCTAGTGTGTTCTCTAGGACTTGGCAAAGGGAATTTGTCTGCATTTCTTTGATTCCTTCGGTCTCTACATCTCTCGTTTTCAATTCTATCTGTCTCAGTTCTCGTTCGTTCTCTTCCTGTTGGGTTAGAAAAGCTTACCTTGGATCTATCTCTACTCCTCTCCCTTTGAATTCCATGAACTTGAGATGTTCCAACTCCTTGATGACCATAAGAGAAATTGGATCTTGGTTGGGGAAAAATAAATTCACCTTTCCAAGTGTAGGCATGCCTACCATGCTCTGAGACCCAAAGACTCTCTCATAACTATTGTCTAAATAGGTCACTTTGCTTGGGCTATCAGGATCTTTAAATTCATAGATGGTGAGTGCTCCCACTTCATTAGGCTGGTTAGGTTTATACCTCCAAAAAGCCTCATCCATCTCTCAATTTCGGTGTAGATATATGCTCTTGTTGTCCTAGGGAATCCACTCTAGAGTGATTATTCTAGTCAGGATTGATTTGCCACGAGGGGTTTTGGGCTCTCTTCCTAAGTTCCCTGTCACCTATTTCAGCCTCTGAGATCACGTTGCCAAACTCGTCTGTCCTATCTGGGTGGGTGGCGACCACATACATTGTTTCTTCTTTATCTATGTATGCACCATTTTCAAACTTGACTACTAGATGTTCTAGTCCAATGGGTTGGTCTGGATTTTTAATCTGGATAACAGATCTTCTCAGGCCATCCTCATAGATGCAAGCACCTAGATTGTTAGTCCTGATATATTCTAGTTGAGTCTTGTAAGTTTCTTCTAGCTTTTCTAGGTAGGCCACTCTTGAGCTACCTACGGGTCTCTCCATGTTATACGACATCTCAGAATTAGTCGTTTCTAAACTTACAGCATATGGGTAGTCACTCAATTGCTGGGCCCAAGACCTAATTGTATGATTGACACTAGCTTCAGAAGATCTGAGGCTTTGTCTATCTCATCCTAAATATCTTCCTGACCTAAGGTTCATAAGCCTTGGCTGATATCCCAATTTTTTCGAGTACAACCTTGTTGCAGAGTTCTTTTGTATTAGTTCCTTGTTCTTTTTAATTTCCTTAGGATGTCACTTCTTCTCCAACCAATTTCCATCACAAAGAAAACTTGAATTTTATCGAACTTGAGTTTTATTGTACTTGAGTTTTATCATACTTGAGTTTAATCACTTAAATTAAGTTCTTTTACTTTAGGGTTTTTTGCAAATGTGGCCTATTTATGCTTGCACTTGCGTAATTAGGGTTCTGGAACTTGATTGTGCTTAACATCACCCTAATTAGTCAAAACCTCTATCCGTACTTATCCTAAGCTAGGAATTGATAGGGGAGGTTGAGAATGATCCAACCTTAAGATGCTTATCCCTTGCTCTTGAGTACTCAAGAATGCCGTTCTCAAGCTTGTAGTATGCTCGTGCTATGCACGCCATTTAGTGCTCTCGATGAACCTATAAAAGTCCCAAAGTTAGCCCAAGATTTCAATTTAATTGAATTAACAAACCATGTCCATTCATGTAATACAAAGACCCAATTTTGATTTGCTTTTATGAAACTTTGCTTAGAGATCCCTCAAGTTCTCACCCCTATGGAAGGTCAACTTCAAAATACCATATCTATAACTCCAACAAGCCCAAGATCACTAAAAATGGAGTTCGTATGAAGAAGTTATCACAGTTCAGGGTTTGGGGGTTAAAACAGGGTTAAAACACACTAACAGGCAAACAAGATCTTTCGAATAACTTGTATAGGGGCCTCACAATGCACTAATGGCTTGAATTTTATGCTCCAAATTGGCAACAAATTGAAAAATAAAAAACCCTAAAATTTGGTCGAAATCGGCTGTCAATCGCAATGGACAGAGCTATCCGTCGTGGCTTGTCAATCAAGATGGACTGACTCAATCACAATTGATGGGTGTCAATCGCGATGGACAGGGGTGTCCGTCACGATGTATGCTATCGATTGTGATGGACGTAATGTTTCGGGTTTCTTAATTTATATTGTGTCAATTGTGGCCCATAAGTCACGATGGATAGCTTTTTTTGCCTATAGTTTTTTTTGCCGATTTGGGGTTGTAGCTCAGTGATGAGTAGCACCTCCTTTAATGTCAATCTGGGAAGACGTGAGGATGGTATGAAGACCTCGAGCAAGTGGAGGCACAAGTGCGTGAGTGAGAAGCACACAAACATGCACACACATACACACACACGCGCACACACGGCAAGACAAAGAGTGAGAAGCAATGGAGTTCTTAGATTACTTTCAAAAGCTCTTACAAGTTCAATTCAATTACAATCTAACCTCAAAAATGAGCTCTCTAGCTCCTTTTATAGTTTTTGACTAGCTTTGGCCCTGTTCAGACCTAGTGTCCGGCCTAGTTAGAAATTAGGTTCCAGGGCTTATTAGAGGGCCCAAACGAGATCTAAAAAATATGAAAATTGGCAGGTAGATACTTCTAAAGCTCCTCAAGCTCAAGGACTCCTTGGCTTGCACAAAATGGAGCTACAAAAATACGAAATGATATTTACAATGGTTTTTAGTGATGAAAATCACTATTTGTGTAGGGATTTTCTCTATTGATTTGTCATACATACCTTTGAGCTCCCTACTTGCTCTTTCTTCTTGTGTGCTCAACTCCTTGATGTCTGAAAAATTTAGATGGCCTACTTGCCAGATCTTCTTTGACTGCCATGTCTGCTTGTGCTGTCCCTTCGCTCTGACTCTCTTCGTCTTGTGGCTCCTTCGGTTCCCTGACTGCTGCCAATACCCCCCCCGCTCTCGCGTCTGTCGCCCCTGACAGACCCTTGTCTAGATGTTCGTTGAACGTAGTATTGGACGACGTCGGAAGCGAGGTGATGTTCTTCTAATTTGAGCCCCCGTGCTAGATCTGTTAATAATGCGTCCCAATTCACTGGTCCTGGTACGTCGGGGTGTGGCACCCGCAGTTGTTCTGAATGTATGGTTGTCTCCACAGCGAATAAGTGGAGGAGATGTGAAGGCCTGGGTACAAAAATTTCTGAGTGATATTCCCAGAATCCCGTTATGAACATCTCCTCGAAAGTCTGTTTAAAACAAGCGGGGAGGTACTTTATTCTGGCGTGCCAAGCATATATTACTTCTATTGATGGGGGGGTGCTCATGTCGTAAACTAGGTCTTGGTTGCCTGTAACGAAGCCTGCTCCTGAGAAGTGGGGATCCTTAATGTTTTTAAATGTCCTGAATGTGATCAACATTAATTCAAATATTTTCATACACATTTGTGCCATCACATCGGGTGTATTGCGTAGTCGAGTGCTCCAGTGTCTGATAGTAGAAATCATGTAATTTACAGTGGGAGGTCCTCGTGGAGGTGCTAGATAAACATAATTTAGCCACTTGGCACAGCCTTTGATGTTCTTGACAGCAATGGTGAATTCGGGCCATGTGCGTCTTCGTAGGACTGGGGCATAACAAGGATTGTACTTAATAAAGAGGGGCATGTTATTCCAGGTTCGTACCATTTCAGGATAAGTCTCCAAGAGACGGATCCTCCAAGTGGGTTGATGAATAGAACCTCTTTTTGCACTCTCTGGTATATTGTCGGGGCCAAACTGGGTGGCAAAGGTGGGGGCTTTCCCACATTGTCGTTGGATCTCTGCGTTGTAATCAGCCAACAATATGCAATATGGCACATACTGATCATCATTGGTCCCTATCCACCTGTGATGGGACATACGTCTGAAATATTCGGACTTGATGACAATGTCTTCTAATTTGGCTAATGATTGGATTTGTATTGCTACTCGTTCATCGTGGGTGTTCGCTGTCTTCTCTAATCACTGAAGCCATTCAGGTGCTTCCACTTCTAAGGTATCCATTCCCTCTGAGGTTTGTTGCCCTCCTGGCATTGGCATAGGAACGTATGGTTCCTCGTACGAAACATCTACCTCAATGGGAACCAAGTCTTCTGGCTCAGGTTCTATAACTGGAGAGGGTTGCCTTTCATACTCTAGTAACTTTTTATGGAGCTCAACCACCTGCTCTGTCAATGCCTTCACTTCCTCTGAAGTCGAGGCCGGTTCTATTACCTTGGTTGGAGCCTCCTATTCCTTGAGCTGGCCACGTAGCTCATCACGTTCCCTTTCCAACTCATCATGAGCATCTAATAGATCTGCATAGCTGTCCAAGATGGTCTTCATTGTCTCTGAGGGTACGGCTTTAAACTGCTCTGGATCAATTTCGTGGGAAGAGCCTTCCATTGCTGCTTCTAGATTTGCTTCATTTTGCTGCTGCAGTCTCTTGTTCTCTTCAAGGGCGGTTGCCATGTGTTTTCTGAGGAGTGCCAAGTTACGCCGGACTCTGAGATTATCAGCTTGGTATACGTCCAGCAAGGCCTCGAGTTGTTTGGTGCCCGGCTGTTGTGATGGTTGGGGAGTTTCTAGGAGTGTTTGGTGGGCATGTTCGAGCGTGGTGTAACGTTGGTTGAGTTCTGCATTTTCTTCCTCGATCGCTGTGAGGCGACTCTGAAGTTTCTGATTGGTAGTGATCACTTGATGATAACGATCGTCGAGAGCTCGATACTCATTCTGAAGTTGATAGACACATTGATTTAAAGCTAGGAATATACTATTTACATTAAATGATGCAGGGAGAGATGAAGATGCAGGGGAAATGGGGACGGGAAAGGGAGTTGTGAATGATGTGGAGTCAAGTGGAGATGTGGGTGGAGGGGGTATGGGGGACGGAGGTTGCATGGGGGAAGGGAGTGGTGCTGTGGCAGGAGATGTTTCCATAGTGTCAAATGTTTGAGTGACCGTGTAGATGGGGACCGTGGGTGGGGTGGATGTGACATTAGTGAAGAGAGTGGTGAAGGTGGGCATAGTGACTCCCCCGAATTGGATTCCCGGAGAGAGTGGAATTCCCATGACGATTGTGGTGATAGTGGACGTGGTGGCAATAGTGTCATGTGGTGGAGTGAGTTGTGTAGTGAGGGGTGGGGAGGGTGGTGACAGTGGTGCTTCCTGATGTTCGTCTGTTTGCGTTGTATTTCCTGGTGCTGATACGTTGATATGAATTTGTTTCCCGGACCTCATGGGACGGGCGGGAACTCCTTTCTCAAATCGGTGAATGTAGGCCATTGCCTCATGAATGGCCTCATCCAATCCTACTGCATCATTATGTAGGTTGATGGACTCGATGAACAGATCATCCACACCTTCCTCTGCCAGCAATTGGTTCATGAGTTTCTTGCCTGCTTCAAGTGACATTTTATGCTGTTCTTGAACTAGCTTCATGGTTTGATATAGTCTTTTTATTTGTGCCGAATACGCGGGGGCACTTGCTAACTCTGAAAGTTCATCATACTCTTGTTCTTCGTAGGCTTCTTCCTCTTGTTCGGTCTCTTGTTCATCTACGTCGACTTCTACAACTTGCGGTCGGGTGGGGGCTGACGTTGTTGTATGGGTTTGTGGTTCCTGAGCTCGCTCTGTTTCCGTTTCGAGATTAGAGTCGTAGATCAGTCTAGCCACTTCTTCATCAGTGAGATCATTGAGAGTAAAGCCCTCTGGAAATTCCAAGTCTGATGGGACAGGTGGAAACACCAGATTGGGTCCCTCTGTACTTGGTCTTGGTAGCCGAATGGTGAATGGTCTAATGCGTCGTGTCTGGGGAGGGGTAATCTCTGGTGTAGTGGTGGCTCCCCTTGGTTGAGCGCAGGGTAATTGGACTCCCCCTCTCATCTTCTTTGATGGAGGACCTGCTGCTGATAGCCTTCTCTGGAACTCCTGGGCCCGGGACCATACGAGTGCCCGCTGACTAGGCACGTCATAGGCTAGACATCGATAGATTATTTTGGTCAGAGCACAACACCCGTGGAGCACATTTTTCTGCTTCTTGTTCCACCGTTGATGGGCTAGGTGGATCTGATGAGTATGATCCAATGTGGTACGTTGATAGGGAGGTTTTCTGTCTCTACCAAATACAAGCTAAACCATATCTTCTTTGGTGGCATGGTGAATCTTTCTTGGGCTGGAAAAGGAAAATGCTGCATGACGGTCCGTAGGTGAAGAGCGATGGTCGGTGTCATTGCTACCATATCCTTCAGCTTATTGAGATCTTTATGTTTCATTCTGCCTGGAACCATTGTTTCCTTTTCAGTAGGAATGTGCATACCATGCATGTCCAATGCTTCTCGTACCAGATTGAGGGTCAGTTTGAATCTTTTAAGTTCGTGGCCCGGCAACAATGAGGGTAACACAAAAGTGCTATCGCCTCCCTTGGCCCTGCTAGGAGTGATGGTACTGATAAGATAAGAACAACGTAAGAAATCTGGCTTCGGTAAGTGGGCCCTGAAATAACTGTCCAGGCCAGCTTTGGTCCATACCGAACGCATTACTTCGGCATTCTGATAGCTCTCAAATTCGCGCGTGAAAAAATGGTAGCGTCCCCATTTACCATTAAACTCCAATTCAGCTTCCCAAAAATAGGTTCCATCACCCAATGGTCCTGCAACATCACTGAACCAATGAGCGTGTTTGCCCACTTGAGAGGTGTGTCCTTGAGGAGGATCCTGAACTGGGAGCACATGCATAGCTTGAAGTTCTTGCGGTCTTTCGGTGAGATGTGGTTCGAGGAGGAGTGTTTCTATATCCACAATCTGTGCGTTGGATCCGGCATGAGAACTGGAACCTCCAGCTTCTGCCATGGCACTGCTTGCTTGTTGGTTCTGTGAGAATATAGAACCATGTGTTAACATTGTAATGGACAGAATAAACCCGTTGTTGTCCCCGTTACAACATTAACATGAGGTAGATGATGAGTCAGTGGTCAGTGAGTGCACGATGATAGTGTGTGTAGTTAATGCCTGGATAGTCCTAGGAGCTAGATGGAAAGATGCACTGTCTGACTAATGCAGTTAGTAAGTGGAGATGAATTCACAGATTGGGGTCGGGGGGTTTATTACAAGTCTTAGGTTGCCAAACACCATGGATGGCTTTTGGTCTTGGTTTTGTGGAGATTAGGGAGGGTTGCATGAGTAATTCTGCTGGGAGTTGTTGTGTCATTGGGACCCATTTACGAGTGAGTCTGTGCGTGCTTCTAGGTGGCAGTGTGTTCGAGTGTATCAGACAAGAGTGGGTGGCGGCTGCTTGAGCGAGTGAACCCTGTCGTGTATGATGTGAATTGTGTGGGGTTAGTTGAGCCCGCAAGCAAGCCTTAGGCACCCAAATTTGTCTTGATTGTGGGTCAGCCTTCATCGACTTCTTGGGTACCCAAATGGATTTCACTTTCTCAACAGAGGTTTTAGGAGTCCTCTTATTAGCATCTAGTCGTTGATTACTAATAGGAAGTTGAGACCGTTGTTGCGACTTAGTTACGATCGGCATCTCGTCTTTCCGCACCCACATTTGTTTCATCGGCTGAGTTGTTCTGCTTCGCGCGTTCTTTTGGTCTCTCTCCTGGAGAATCTTCAGTGATTGATCTGCCCTTAGTTGCGGCCTCCTTCTGGCCTTTGGAAAAGAAGGGAGTTCCATTGTGGTTCTGACTCCTTCTTTGAGATCTTCGTTCTTCTGTATCACATAGCCTTGGACAAGAACAACATGGTCAACTTCATGTGTACCCCTGGAGGGACCAGGAGTCTGTGCCTTTCCCAGTTCCTTGAGTGCTCCATTATTTAACTCAATTGTAATTCTAGTTTGATTCACCCATACCTGAAGAAGTCCACTTCTTAGGTTTAAGTTGACTGCTTGGTCATAGATCCAGTCTTGACCCAAGACAAGGGGTTAAGTGAGGTCCTCATCTTGACATACTAGTACTTTAACTGTCATTGCCTCATCGTGAATATAGAGGGGAAGTTCCACCTCGCCCATGCAAGGGGTTTCCACGCCTCCCAATCCTATGAGATATGCTTCCACAGGATTGACAGTTAATTGCAACTCTTGACAGTAAGACAATTTAACAGCACTAGTGGCTGCACCTGAGTCAATCAAGGCTCTTACAGTCCTTGCACTCTTTCCTTGTCCTATATCTAAGGTTATGAAAGGACGTCGATCAGTTATCCTATGTGAGCTAACACCTAAAACTTCACACATAGCCACGTCATATCCTTGGTCTGCATATGCATCTTGCCTAGGGTGCTCTCTACCTTGTCTTCTTAATTTCATTCTCCGTATGCGCTCTAGGGCTTCTGCTTGAGCTTCTTCTCGAATTTGCTTTTCTTCCTCTTTGCGTTTCTTAGCAGTATTGAGTCGACTTAGCATTTCCTCTGTGAGAGGTTCCTGATACAACTTGACTCTGCATCCGCTGATATAACTTGGGAGAACATCGCCTTCTAATGTGGCTAGTTGCACTGCTCCACTTGTTGAGATTCTGTTAATGATCATGGGTCCGTAGCCTCTCTTCTCCAGTTTCCTCGCATGTTGCTTCAATGTGTAGACTAAAACTAAGTCGCCTGCCTTTAAACCTTTATCCTTAACGTGGGCATCAAAGTATGCCTTCTATCGTTTCTTTGCTGCATATATCCCTGCAGCCGCCCTCAATCTTGTTTCTCCTAATCGTTCAAGGTCAAAAAATCTTGAGGAGAGTTCATGACCCGTCCATTCATGCTCTTGTGCTACTTTCAGTGTAGGTATTAGGAAGTCCAACGGTAGCACTGCATTTTGGCCAAATACCATCTGAAAGGGGGTGGCTTGGAGTACCGTTTTGTAGGCGACTCGGTATGCCCAAACAGAATGGTGTAGCTGTTTATCCCAATCAGAGCGTTTATTGTTCACTAATTTTGTCAGTACATTGCATAAGATCTTGTTGGTGCTCTCGGCCTGGCCATTTGCTTGAGGGTGATAGGGGGCAGACTTCTTATGACCTACCAACAATTCTTGGAGTAGATTTTCAATCACTTCGTTCAAGAAGTGAGTGCCTCTATCACTTACTAGTTCTATAGGTAGCCCGTATCTTGTGAATACATTCTCAAACAAGAATTTAGCAGTTGTTTGAGCATCGTTCTTCGTCGTGGCTTTTACCTCTACCCACTTTGTTAGATAGTCTGTCGCAACAATGATATATTCTGCATGGGAACCCTTAGCTGGGGGATTAATAGGACCTACGAAGTCTATTCCCCACTTAGAGAATGCATGTCCACCCATCATAGGTTTCAGTGGCATCTCATCTTTACGTATAGGATATTGAGTTCTCTGGCAAACATCACACCGTTTCACATAGGTATGTGCATCCATGTGAAGGGTTGGCCACTAGAAACCCGCAAATAGTATTGCCTTGATCACCCGATCTGGTCCAAAGTGTCCTCCTGCTACACCTTGGTGAGCAGTTTCCAAGATCTTGAGATATTCACTTTCATGGACACATAGCCTCAGGTAACCATCTTTACCACGCTTGTATGGATTATCACCAATGAGTGAGTAATCCTGGGCTTCTTGTTCTAAACTCCTTTTCCTAGCAAGCGTCATGTCTTGAGGGAATGTTTTCGTCCTCAGAAAGGATACTAGTGGTTCACTCCAATCTGGCACTATGGAAACTTGATAAAGAGTGGCATGTTCCACAGGTGGTTTAGTGCAGCAGATTGGGCATTCCTTGCACAACTTTTGGACATCAGCCTCCATAGTCGGCCAATGCACTCCGACTCTCCTTAGTGTCTGCAGGGTTCGTTGCTTTGAGTAGTGTTGCTCTAATGCACCTACATGTGCTAATTGCAACCATTTAGCGTACTCATCCTCTTCCACACAACAAGCCAAAATTCCTTGATCTGTGTGCTTGTACATACTTCCTGCCATGATGCGATACTTTTGGGCTTTTACTACCTCTCTATTCTGCGTGTTTATTACTGGATGGTTAGGTCCGTATGTCAATACTGGCACTAATGGCTTAGCCCACTGAGGTATTACTTCCAAATTAAACAAGTAAGCATCAGGAAGATCATCTGATACTCCTTGTGGGGCTTCTCCCGATGTGAGCCTAGAAAGGTGATCTGCCCTCAAATGAGTCTTCCCTTTCCTTACCACAACCTCAAAATCATATTCCATTAGCAAGAGAAACCATCTTACTAATCTTCCTGTATTGCATGGCTTGTTTACGAGGTATAGCAATGCCTGATGATCAGTAAAAAATTTAAACTTATTTGCAAGCAAATAGTGTCTAAACTTTTTAACTTTATATATCATGCCTAAGCCTTCTCTCTCAGTAGTGGTATAATTCCGTTCAGCTGCATTCAATTGTCTACTAGCGTAGGCAATTGGAAGATCCATATTACCTTCACCAGTAGGTTGCGCGAGCACACACCCAATAGCATAATTGGATGCATCCACATGAACATGGAAAGGCTTATTCCAATCAGGTGTGGTTAAGATTGGTGCTGAACATAATCACCGTTTAAGCTCATTGAAGGAATTCTCACATTCCTCAGTCCACTCAAAGTTTGTCAGAAGTCTGTACATGGGCTTTGCAATGACAACATACATGTGAATGAACCGGCGGTAGTAACCACAATGTCCCATGAAAGCTTGTACTTCCTTGACATTCCTTGGCCTAGGTAGCTCCGCTATGGCTCCCACTTTCTCTTCGTCAGTAGATATGCCATTCTTTGACACTATGTGCCCTAGAATCTTGCCTTGCCTGACCATGAAAACACATTTTTCTGGGTTTAGGCAGACTTGATATTCTCTACATTTGTCAAAGATTTGTTTGAGTTCAGGAATATGGGTTTGTCTAATGTTGGAATGAGCACAAAGATCATCAACATAGATTTCTAAGTTCTTCCTCAGGAACTCCTTAAATACATGGCACATTAGTCTCTGGAAGGTAGTTGGTGCATTGGTAAGCCCAAATGGCATTACTCTAAAGGCAAAAATGCCCCATTCAGTGGCAAATGCCGTCTTATGCTGACCTTCTAGAGCTATGGCTACTTGATTGTAGCCCGAAAATCCATCGAGGAAGCTGTACACTTCTTTGCCTGCTACTCTTTCTAAGAGATGTTCTGTGATGGGAAGCGGATAGTTATCTCGAATTGTGGCTGCATTGACCTTCTTCAAGTTAATGCATACACGCAGCTTGCCATTCTTCTTGGGCACCACTACGATGGGGGATACCCACTCAGTGTGCTCAATTTCATAGATAAACCCAGCTTCAACGAGCCTATCTATCTCTTCTTTGATCTTGGCAGCGTAATTATCATTATATGTATATGGCTTTTGCATGGGGATAGTGTGTGAGTATATGTCTGGATCAACCCCCTTCAAATCCTTGTAACTCCAAGCGAATACATCTCTGTATTCTCTTAGCAAGGCTATTAACGCATGCTCTTCTTCCTCTGTTAGGTCGTGGCCTATGTATGTGCATCTCTCCTCTCCTTCTTCTAGGGCCACTACTATTTTCTTGGTGGTTTCTTTGTTATCATAGGCCTCTCCTGATTGTGCCTCTCGTTTAGGCATTCTTATCATGACTCTCCTGTCGTCTATCTCATACTTCTTAAAATTTTCCGGGACCTCAAACAAAGATTCTTCCTCTTCTGGTGAGACTTCTCTCTTCTTTCGTTTCTTTCCTTCTTCCTTCGGGGTCACATGTGTGGCTAATCTTACATCATTTGTAAGCTCTCCATGCCTCTGGGGTTGAAATTCTACTTCATGGAAGTATTCTTCATCTGATGCAAAAGGTGGGTCCATAATGATTGACTCTAGATCAGAGTCACTTGCATCCTCAAATACATCAGGGCTAGGTTCGCATTCTTCTAGAACTGCCTCTCCCATGATTGGCTCTATGGAGAAGACTGAAATGTCATAGCCATCCTCATCACAGTGAGGTGTCCATTTTTCCTCATTGATGGCTACATCCATTGTTGCTAGGATTTCTGCCCAGCCGTGGGGTTCAAATTCTTCGTCAGGAAAGACTACAGGTGCATAGGCTGGGTCTTGAATGGGTCTATGTGTTTCGTTTGCACCTATTTCTCTGGCCCTTTCTCTCTTCTTTTCCTCTACTGCTACTTTGCACATCCATAAGTGAGTGTCTTCATGCATCCATGAGGATCCTGATCCTATGGAATGCACCGATTCCGTATCATCTTTGGCTCTATGGATGGGGTTCCATTGGATGGGAGGGACATCTCTATGAGAGTAATCCTTGAGATTGACTTTGGTCGTAACACCTAAGTGCTGCAGGTACAAAGAATTGGTTCCCCAATCCTGTACCACTTGCAACTGTCGCATAAAGGGTCGTCCCAAGATCATTTCATAGGCATGGTTCTTGCTAAATTCACATATGGCAAAGGTATGCTCGAACTCGACACCACAGGTGGTGAGAGTTATTCCTTCTAGTTATCCTAAGGGTCTCTCAATATGACCATCGACCATCTGCAATTTCATTCTCGTTGGCCTGAGTGCTGGCTTGCCCCAACGCTTCCATAGGGAAGTGGTGGCAATTGCAACTCTTGCACCTGAGTCCAAAATTGCCTTGGTGGTGTACTCCTAGTAGGTAATGGGAAGATAGGTGTTCCCTTCTTCACCTTCAAACATATCTCCTATCTTATCCAAGGGTATCTCTGGCACTGTCCTATGTGATCCTACTTGGGAGCGCGATTTTGCTATGTCTGGAACTTGTTTGGCTACATGTTTCCACACTTCTGGCTTAACTTTGAGTAGCTCTTCTAAAGTGAGATTGCACTGCACTTTAGTGTTCTTTACTACCTCTGTATTCCTAGGTATGATAGAATCTTCATTTCTTATCATGACTGTGGGCGCTCTCAGACAAGTAGACTTGGTTTCCCATGGGCCTGTGAAATGTGGTAATTCTTGTAGAGAATTAGACTCAAAGTCTAATCTCTCTTGAGAGTGGATGCTCTCATGCTCCTCATAAATGGATGGGATGTCCTGTGGGAATTGCTCGTGTGCATCATCCACAAGTTCAATGGGAGGAGGGACTTCACTTTCTTTGGCCCATTTGTCTTCTTGAATCTCTCGTAGGAATTCTGGTGTAAACCGATTCATAGAAGATGATGTGTCTGGCTCCGTAGAGTTAGGCACGTAGGCTTCCTGGGGAGGTAGGCTCACGTTCTCACTTGCCTTGCCCTTATTGTGAGAGGCGGGTTCCTTTTCTGATTGTGCAATTAGCCTCTCTATTCGTTCTAGTAGTCCATCAAAGTGTAACTGCATCTTAGCTGAACTAGAGATGTTAAAGAGGCGATTGGCTTCAAACATAGTCTGAGCCAATTCCACCATCTTAGCACAAATTTTGGTTCGTTCTAGCTCTAGTTCTGCTCTAGGGTAACACTTTTCATGATCAGTTACGTTTGGCCCTTCTTGGATTCTGGCCTGATATGCTCTAAGCATCATGTTTAGGTCCTCGGGAGTGGGGTCGGCTAGGACGGATCCTACTCCAGGTGGTGGGTGGGTTAAGGGTGGTGTATTGAAAGGTTGAGGAATGGAAGAAGGTGGATTCGCGGGTAAAAGGAGAGGTGGTGGAGGGGTGGTGTGAGAGTGGTTTTGAGATGCGAGTTCACTTATCTTTGCTTTGGTTTCTCTCAAGCTTTCTTCAAGTTCGCTCATCTTTTTTGCCCATTGCCTTTTCATTCTTTCACGACTATCCTTCCAGGCTCTAGTCCTCTTTTTGGTTATGCTCTCTGTTTCACTCACCTTGGGGATCTTTTCCTGACCAACACCTTGGTTTTGTTGTAGTGCTTGAGCTCTTGTGATCACTTGCACAGGTGCAGTGGAAGTCACACTCCTTGTGGAGTCTACAACTAACCCAACAACATTGATAGGAGTGATTTTAGGCATGTTATTAGGGTTCTTTGGGCAATCTCGTAGGAGATGCTCTTTCCCGCAGTCTTGACAGAAACCCTGAATTGTTACTGGTTGAGGAGTGTGTAGGGGCAGGCAGTGGACAATCACGTATAAGGTGATCTCCCTGACATCTGAAGCATGGTCCTCTAGGAAATGGGGGTCGTACATGCCTAGGTTGAGTTCTAGAGTTGGGGTTTGTGTACATGACATTGGCATACTCAGGCTCCCCACTATTTTCACTTGGGTCCTCATAATAGTATGACTCGTTATGCTCGGGTGACTGCATGTAGTAAGCCTGTGGGCTATCAATATGTGTGGAGTCAAAACTATGGTCACTTGGATCACTGTCTGATAGCAATGGGGTGACTGGGACTATGGCTCTGTTCGGATGTTCTTCAGTAGATGCATATTTCACTGGGATCACATTGGTTGGAGCAGGGGGTTGCTGCACTAGGATTGGTTGAGGTCTCTGCTGCCCTTGATAAGGTGTCTGATAAGTTTGCTGTGGTCTGTTGTATTGTTGTGGTGGGTACTGATTCTGGTATCTACCCTGTTGTGGATATGGCTGAGGGTAATTTTGCCTAACAGTTTGTTTGTTATATGGGTAGTCTTGTGCAGTGTGGTTGGTGTACCTGCGCTCTATGGTGCAGTACTGGCTACTAGGATTCGCCTGGGGTTGGGCCATAATGGGACATACATTTGCCATATGGTCACCGCCACAAGTGTAACACCGCTTAACTGGGGCAAATCTCGGAATTTGTTTGCTAGAGACACCTAGTTTTTGAGCTACCTTCTCTGCAAGTTCCTCAATGGATGTGGATTGACCAGATGTGAGGCTACTAGAGCTATCAGAATCCTTATAGATTTTTGATAGTTCTAATTCCTCACCTAGATTGTCCTCAATGTCTATGCACATGCGCACGCACTCTTCTATCGTTCTGGGGTCCTTCAGATACACATATGACCTGAGCTTGGTGCTCAACAATCCATCTAAGAACAAGGCCACTTGTTTGGCTGGTGTGGGTAACTCCGGCATCGGGCATCTCTCCAGGTACTGCCTAAATCTTCTTCTAGCTAGTCGGACCGTCTCTTGAGGTGTTTGTTTGAAGCTATGAATTAGTGAGGAAGTGTTGTGCCTGATCCCACTCTTAGAAAACTCAATGATAAATGCCTCTAAGAGCTGGTCTATGTTTCTGAAATGCCTCTCGTTCAGTGGTTGAAACCACGTAAGGGCAGTGTTCCTAAGGGTTAGACCAAAAGCATTATATTGTGTGAATAGGTCCTCTACCTGTTCAGCTTTCAATACTTGCCAAAATTCTGCCACATGGTCATAAGGGTCTCCAGTGCCATCGAAGTAATTCTTCATGGACTTCACCAGTTGAGTTGGTCGCAGGGTCCTAGTGTTTTCTCTCGGCCTTGGCAAAGGAAAATCGTCAGCATTCCTTTGATTCCATGGGGTTCTATGTCTCTTAGGTTCCACTCTATTCCTTTCCGTTCCCGTTCTTTCTCTTCCCAGGGAGTTGGCAAAACTTACCTCAGGTTTGTCTCTACTTCTATCTCTTTGAGCTCCATGAGCTTGGGAGATCCCAGCTCCTTGGTGACTGTATGACACATTAGTCCGAGGTTGGGGAAAAACAAATTCCCCCTCCCATGTGTAGGCATGTCTGCTATGCTCGGTGACCACGAAGATCTTCTCTGATGTATTGTCTAAGTAGGTTACTTTGCCTGGGCTATCAGGGTCTTTAAACTCATAGATTGTGAGAGCACCTACTTCATGAGACAAGGTAGGCTTATACCTCCAAAAGGCCTCATCAGTTTCTCGGTTTAAAAGCAAATCTATGCTTTTATTATCCTGTGGAATCAATTCTGGAGTCATGATTCTGGTCAAGACAGATTTATCGCGGGGAGTTCTCGGCTCTTTCTCTAAATTTCCTTGCTCTATATCACCCATATTGGTTTCTGCAATCACATTTCCAAACTCATCAGTTCTATCAGGAAGAGTGGTGACTACATATATAGTCCCTTCTTTATCTAGGTATGCTCCATTCTCAAACTTCACTACCGGGTGTTCTAGTCCATGGGGTTGATCGGGGTTCTTCATCTGGACCACAGATCTTCTCAGTCCGTCTTCATAGATGCGAGCACCTAGACGATTTGTCCTGATGTATTCCAATTGAGTCTTGTAAGGTCCCTCTGGCTTTTCTAGATAAGCCACCCTTGAACTACCTACTGGTCTCTCCATGTGATAGGACATCTCAGAATCACTTGTTTCTGATCTGGGAGTGTATGGGTAATCACTCAACTGTTGGGCCCAAGACCTGGCAGTGTGATTGACACTAGCTTCAGAAGATCTGAGGCTTTGTCTGTCTCGGCCTAAGTGCCTGCCTGATCTAAGGTTCATATGCCTGATTTATCTACCCCCTTGGACCCCAGCACACTCTCGTTGCAGGTTAATTTGCACCAATCACTTTGTTCTTTTGAGTTGAATATGTTTATGATCTTGTCTGAAATCGTGTCGTCAGGAGTACTTAAGTGAATTTCGCACTTGATAAGTGATCGACTCCAGTTTACCTTTTGTCCCTTAGGGTTTTCGGACTTAAGACCTACTTAATTCTTGCACTTGGTTGATTAATTCTCTTGGACTTGAGTCGTGCCTAACGTTGCCCTAATTAATTACCACACCTAAGTCGTACTTAGCCTAGGCTAGGAATTGACAAAGGAGGGTTGAGAGATCTTCCAACCTCAATTAGCTGGTTAATCAGACTGCTGCACAAGCCCAAGAAGCCTTCTCCCAAGCTTGGTACTCACCCTTGCTAGCTTGCTTTGGATTGCCTTGAGTGCACACAATGTTCCTGCAAAAGCTCACCAGTCAGTATAGCTCTATTACCACAAGTAATTGAAAGACACACATCAATATTTTCAGTCCCCCCTGGAGTAACTCACTGTACCCCCTCAATCTTAGGACCACCTAGTCTCACCTAAAGGCCAACTTGAAAATACATGTTCTAAAACTCCAACGTAGGATTTTCAACAAGCTTTCCAACGAGACCAGAATCTCATCAATCGGAGTTCGTATGGTGAAGTTATGACCATTCAGGCACTTAGGGGTCCAAACAGGCTCTCAGGGTTCAGGAAATTTCTCCCTGGTTTCTAGGTCTTTTGCCCACTCCTAAGGCTCGCATATCCTCCCAATGTGTCCAAGATTAAACCCAAAGATACCTCAATTCAGTCAATTAATTTACTCTAAATTTTCATGCGTTAAGCCCATGTATCGCGATAGGTCGGGTCGAAGTGTCGCGATAGCTCGTGAGGTGTCGCGATACTCCCAGGTGTCGCGATAGGTCATGAGGTGTCGTGATAGCTCGTGAGGTGTCGCGATACTCCCAAGTGTCGCGATAGGTCGTGAGGTGTCGCGATAGGTCGTGAGGTGTCGCGATACTCCTAAGTGTCGCGATAGGTCGTGAGGTGTCACGATAGCTCGTGAGGTGTCGCGATACTCCCAAGTGTCGCGATAGGTCGTGAGGTGTCGCGATAGGTCATGAGGTGTCGCGATACTCCCAAGTGTCGCGATAGGTCGTGAGGTGTCGCGATAGCTCGTGAGGTGTCGTGATACTCCCAAGTGTCGCGATAGGTCGTGAGGTGTCGCGATAGGTCGTGAGGTGTCGCGATACTCCCAAGTGTCGCGATAGGTCGTGAGGTGTCGCGATAGCTCGTGAGGTGTCGCGATAGCTCGTGAGGTGTCGCGATAGCTCGTGAGGTGTCGCGATACTCCCAAGTGTCGCGATAGGTCGTGAGGTGTCGCGATAGCTCGTGAGGTGTCGCGATACTCCCAAGTGTCGCGATAGGTTGTGAGGTGTCACGATAGCTCGTGAGGTGTCGCGATAGCTCGGGATATGGTGAATTTTTCAGTTCTGTCTAGTCATCCTAGGAGCTCTCAGCCTGCGCAGTGTCATAGTGCACTCAGAAACATGATATGTCGAAGTTTTCAAAGTGTCGCGATAGCTTGAGCTTGATGCCTCGGGGCCTGTGCAGAAAGATTCTGTACTTGCTGAACTTGCTGGAGATGGTGATGGAGCTGGTACCTGCAAAAAACATGCAAAAAACATACAACACAAATGCACACTCTCGCTCTCTCTCAAACTCGCACACAACAAATGAGGGGAATGACAAGGAAGAGGGAATATGTAGTGGAGAAGGAGGTGAAGGTGGAGATGAGGATGGAGGTGGAGATGGAGATGAAGATGGAGATGGAGAAGAAAGCAAAAAATTTACCTACTACTTACCATTCCAACGCGTCCTCTCTACGTCTTACCATCACACGCTCATCCTCAAAGCTCGAATCCCCGGCAACGGCGCCAAAATTTGGTGTAGCTCGGTGATGAGTAGCACCTCCTTTAATGTCAATCCGGGAAGACGTGAGGATGGTATGAAGACCTCGAGCAAGTGGAGGCACAAGTGCGTGAGTGAGAAGCACACAAACATGCACACACATACACACACACGTGCACACACGGCAAGACAAAGAGTGAGAAGCAATGGAGTTCTTAGATTACTTTCAAAAGCTCTTACAAGTTCAATTCAATTACAATCTAACCTCAAAAAAATGAGCTCTCTAGCTCCTTTTATAGTTTTTGACTAGCTTTGGCCCTGTTCAGACCTAGTGTCCGGCCTAGTTAGAAATTAGGTTCCAGGGCTTATTAGAGGGCTCAAACGAGATCTAAAAAATATGAAAATTGGCAGGTAGATACTTCTAAAGCTCCTCAAGCTCAAGGACTCCTTGGCTTGCACAAAATGAAGCTACAAAAATACGAAATGATATTTACAATGGTTTTTAGTGATGAAAATCACTATTTGTGTAGGGATTTTCTCTATTGATTTGTCATACATACCTTTGAGCTCCCTACTTGCTCTTTCTTCTTGTGTGCTCAACTCCTTGATGTCTGAAAAATTCAGATGGCCTACTTGCCAGATCTTCTTTGACTGCCATGTCTGCTTGTGCTGTCCCTTCGCTCTGATTCTCTTCGTCTTGTGGCTCCTTCGGTTCCCTGACTGCTACCAACAGGGGTGTCAATCGCGATTTTTTTGTCGATCACAATAAACAAGGGTGTCTGTCGTGATGGACATGTGTCAATCGTGATGGACGACTATCAATCGTGATGAATAAGTTGTCCATCATGGGGTAATGATCGCGATCAATTGAATTTTCAAGAGTTTTGCCTTGCCTGCTATCAATCGGGCCTTTATGCATCGTGATGGACAAGAAATTTGCTGTTTTTGAGTGTCAATCATGATTTTTCAATCAATCGTGATGGACACAAGTGTCCATCATGATGGATAATTTCAATTGTGATTGATTGGCTGTCCATCGGGTAGCTACTTTTAATACTCCTCAAGCTTGAGCACTCCTTGGCTTGAAGAAAATCTATATCATGTAGGTGTGAGAATGGACTGAATTTTGTTGTTGATAGGTTGAATCTCTTTAGTTGTAAGTACCTAAGGAATAGTCTCATAGGTTGTTTTCTATCATAAATTGACCATAAATTTGGTTTTGAGTTTTGATCCTTTAAATCATTTCTTGATGTTGTTCTACCTTTCAATCCAATAGCATGCTGCCATAATGAAAACCAAAATTCTTGAATATATGCTTAGGATAAAGAAGATGATATATCATTAACTCTCTCTAGGATTCCAAAGAATACCATATGGACATGTTCTCTACTACTGACATTTATCTTTATATCTAATCTTTATGTTCTCATCAACTTCATCTTCACTAAAGATTTCAAATTGTGGATCTATAAGAGACCCTTCTATCCATTTGAGATACCAATCCATGGATGCTATTGGTTTTGGACAGTGACCTATTTCAACCTTTCCATTAAAATGTATTGCTTCTCTTTTGTGTCGTATTGGATGATCCTCAAGCAAGAACCGTCCATGTCGAAGATAAATATTTCTGTTGAGATTCTTATTATAAATTGATATCAACCAATCACCATAGTAAGGAGAAGCCTTATATCCCTAGTAGATATTCTTGCATGCATGGAAACCATAAAAATATATTAGCTTAACTCACATAAGAATGCATATATATATATATATATATATATATATATATATATATATATATATATATATATATATATATATATATATATATATAGAATATTATATCATTAAATGAAAAAAATCATACCCTAGAAAATTGTGTATACTCCATGACATAATTCCATGAATCATAATTTATGTTTGATCAATGCTTTTTGATATATCAATGACATTAATGCCTCTCTAGACTCTTTATTTTTTAATGCTAAAGTATGGCTAGAGATTATACTTGATGACTACCACTCGCCATGTGGACCATTTACTAGATGTCATTGAAAATTAATTAACCCCATCTAATGCACACCTAACTGTAGATTGCATGGCTCTTATGTAAAGTCAAGCCATCTAGAATCAATGTTTTGAAAAGCTACAATATTTGTTGGAATTATGTTTACTCTATCAATAATTTAATGATCAAATATAGATCACAAAAAATTTGATAGTTATGGGCTCTGAACATATGTTTAACTGGTGGAACCAATGGAAAATTGCTCATACCTTCTTTGGAATTCTAATTTCTTTATCCTTATATCGAAGAGATTGACATTTTGGACATGCCAAAGAGTCTCGATATTCACCTCTATACAAAATACAATCATTAGGACATGCATGTATACAAGATAACCTATACCAAGACTATTGATCATCTTTTTGATTTCGTGATGTGATGTAGAAAGAATATTGTTGCTTGATATAAACTTCTCAAATAGTAGCCTGTAAGTTCATGAAAAAGAAAGATTATATTATATCTCTCTCTCTCTCTCTCTCTCTCTATATATATATATATATATATATATATATATATATATATATATATATATATATATATATATATATATATATATATATATATATATATATATATATATATATATATATATGTATATATATATATATATAGAGAGAGAGAGTATACCTAAATAGTGCCAAAACAAATAGATTATTGCATCCATAATTAATTTGAGTATTGAGAATAAGTAAAGTTGAACTTAGCTGTATCAAGAGACTTGCTTTATAGATGTGCATTAGACATACTTTTCAAGGATATTTTTTTGTTTTTAAAAATATTAACTCTTTTGCTGTCATTTTGATACCAACCCTCAAATCTTCCATGCCATCATCATCATCATCATCATCATCACCATCATCATCACAAACATCCTGTAGTTTATCTTCTTTCAAATATAGGTATTTTAATCTTGCATATTTTACAAGATCACTTTTTCATATCCTCTTCATGGATGCTTATGATAAATGAGGTCTTACTTGTAACTCTAAATGGTTTGGTGGAAGATCATCAATAGCATACATTGGAATCTGTATACATGAATAAAAATCATAATTATTGCATACATGAATGAAAAACTAAACTTAAAAACACATATTTAAATATGTAAGTATAGAATAAAATTTTATTATCAAATTTAAATTTTATTAAAAGAGTTTCACAAAACATTATCTTTTCTAATGCTCACTAAAAGGTGCTCTTGGAGGTCTATGCCATCCATAATTCACTAATAACTCATCACCATCACATATGAACATATAGATTTGAATATAATGTAAAAAAGTATTTATATCATGCTCAAAATTGTAGGTATGATGAATGAAATAATAAGCAAACCTTTCATCTTTATAGGTCAATTTTTCTTAGTTTGTATTGTTAATTGTATATAACCAATACTAATAAATACGTATCGTTCTTCAAAATGAGTTTCTATTAATTAGATTTTTCATTGCAACAAAAAGATATGAGTACAAGTGATCATGAAATCTATATAGTGTAAACAAATAATGGATCATAAAGGATGATAATGTGAACTAAATATTGTACTTCTTATTCAAAGAAAGTTTGTTGTGCTAAAACATGGTAGCTAGCTCTAAGCATTCCACACTCATCCCTCCACCCATGCCTAGCTCCTCCTTCTACATGCATTTTTTATTATGGAAATGTAAATTTGTGTTGGTTTTCCCAACATTTTCATCTACAAGATGGGTGGAAAAAAGTGCTCATTCAATGGATTATCACTTTGGTCTTACTTTCATAGATTTTAACATGGGGCAATGGTTCATGTCTTCATGCAAGACATGTGGAATGCGTATGTGTGTGTATGTGCTTGTATATGGTGTGTACGTGTATGTATGTGTGTGTATGTATGTGTGTATGTATACATGTATGTGTATGTATGTGTATGTATATGTATGTGTATGTATGTGTATTTGTACGTATATATGTGCATGTTTTATGTATGTGCATGTATGTGTCTACATGTGTATATGTGTGTATGTGCATGTGTATGCATATGTGTGTATTTGTGTGTATGTGTATTTGTATGTGTCTATATATGTCTATGTCTGTCTATATGTGTGTATGTGTGTGTATGTATGTGTATGTGTATGTATGTGTATATATGTCTGTCTATATGTGTGTATGTGTGTGTATGTATGTGTATGTGTATGTATGTGTATATATGTATATGTGTATGTGTGTGTATGTATATGTGTGTATCTGTATGTGTGTGTATGTATATGTGTGTGTATATGTATGCATGTGTATGTATATGTGTGTATGTGTATGTGTGTGTATACATGTGCATGTATATGTGTGTGTATGTGTGTGTATGTTTATTTGTGTGTATGTGTATGTATATGTGTGTATATGTGCATTATATTTTTTTATTTATTTCAGAATTTTATAATTAATAGAAGATTATTTTGGAGTCGGCGATATGGAAGAGGTGAAAAGAAAGACATAGGAGGAACAATATCTATTATCACATGGTATAGACCCCTCTATCCATGGCTCTTCAAATACATCAAATCATGAAGATGATCATGAGCATGTAGATGATGATCATGGGGATGCTTCTTCATATGATTGATATTATTTACATTCAATGTATTATATACATATAAACAGATACATGCATACATACATACATACCTACCCTCCATTCGCCTTCCTTTGCTTTCTTGTGCAACATTTTCATTTTATGGTTCTTCTCTGGTGTCTCTTCTCTACTACTTCTGGTGGACTTGGTAGCTGCTCAAGTGTCCTTTTGAAGATTTTACAGCAGAGGAATCATGGTGTCATATCTGCTCAGAGTTTTGGTTGTAGCTCTCTAGGACAGAGAGCCCATTAGGTGGTGGGCAACTCTTGAGCCCATAAAAATCATATTGGTCAAAGTCAATCATAGTCAGTCAAAAGGCCAAAGTCAAATCAAGCAAAGTCAACATGTTCAAGATCAAAGGTCAACATGGGTGAAGTCAAAGTGTTCAAAGTCGGGTGTCAAGGTGCACAGGTAGTGCACAATTAATTGTTCATAAAGGGTAAAATTGCAGAAAGTTGGTTGCAGGTTGCAGAGGTATTTCTGTAATTCTTTAAGGTTCAAAGTGTTTTTAAAAGTATTTGGAAGGTTCAGGTGAACCCTCTCTTAGGTACACATTTGAGAAATTAAAAGGCAAAATGTGAAGGTATGTGAAGCTACAGCGTATGCAGAAGTGAAAGTATGGCCCCCCAATTAAAATTTTTGTTTTAGTCTAAAGTCACTAAAAGACAAAATAGGGATTCATTGGCTATCCACTTTTGGAGACAATCTTGGGACATCAAAGTGAGCACCAAGATACTCTAGCAGTTAGGAGCATACATGAACCGACATTCAAATCAAGGCAAGACATTATTCTTGAGGAACTAAGCAAGGCGAGCATAGTTTAAGCTAAGCAAGAGATAAGTGCAAGAGACACACAGTGTGCGACACAAAGAAGTGAAGTGCAAGGTGTGCATGAAGAGGATTAGAAGTGTGCAGATAAGTTCTAAGCTATACAACCAAAGATCCCAATGTCCCATTGAAGCTGTGCGCATGCCGACAAAAGGTGTCCATCCCTCCCCCTATTGGAAGCTTGAGTGCAAGGTGTGCACAAGTGCAAGCTTGAAGAAGGCGGAGGTCTGGTGCAAAGAAGGCCGACATCAATAAGAAACTTGGGTATTTTGTACTTTGTGATTGTGCACTCTGTGGGATTTTGCACAGAAAGCATTGGATTGTATTGTGCATCACCATTGTATTTGTCTTCTTATAATCAATCGACAGAGGCTTCCAATGTTGTATCTTTCTTCTTATCTTCCCCTTTCAATTGCTTCTTGAGAGTTGTGAATTCCATCCACAACTAATTCTTCCTAGCTCTTGTGTTGGAGGAGAAGGATGATGAAAGCACTTCCCAAGTCTCTTGGGAGGTTTTATAGTTTCTAACATGTGGTAAAAAGAAATCAAAGATTGAGTTTAGTATCCAATTAGTCTATGAAGGATGGAAAACCATCTCCCATCTTGATTGTGCTTACTTTGATACCATTGTTGGAGAGATGGTGGATAATCACAAGAGATGAGTTGGTGTAGCTAAAACCTACTTCACACCTGCTATAAATGATGGCTGAAGAATGTTGTGGGCCTCCTTAACTAGCAAATAAGTATAAATGATCATATATGTTGCTTGGAAGATGTTGCACAAATGATAGACTCAAAACAGATAGGTGGGCATATGATTCAATGCACAAAACTTACTATTTTGGTTGAGACACCTGCTTAGTGTTTTACTAAATTCTCTGAGTACAATAGCAATTAGTAAAACTCCTTTTGGGGAGCTTCAATTAGCTTAACAAGCTACATTCATTTGTGGAATCATCTAAAATGATAAACTATATGCAGAGAAATATGTTTAACAAGTTAAGCAACTACCCCGACTTTTACGGGCCTTGACAGTCATAGACCAGTGAGAATTAATTGAATGATATTCAATGTTTGCAAGAATCAATATCAATGAAACTTTGTAGGATAAAGACAGAAAATATGCTGAATATGTTATGCTTTAAATCATGTAAAATGATGCACTACACGGTGAGAAACTGCTTATACAAAGTCACTATTCTAATAGAGTGTGATAAAGATATGAGAGTAGGAAGTAATGAACATGTATTGACTAAATCATGTATTGCTGAATGTGTAGAAGGAGAGAGCTATGAGGTGAGCTCCTCTTCTCAATGAAGGTACATGGAAATGATCTCACAACCTCGAGATACACGTGGGATTTTCTTCTCAAATCTCCACATAAATAGGATTGTTTCTCTCTTGAATTCAACTGCCAAATGATATGAGATAGATGCTTCCTAACTCCTCGTGGGTTTATTGACCTTTTACAATGGGTAATTAAACTCAAAGTTACAAGAGGTTGTACATATGAAGCTTCTCAAGTGATATGCTAATACATCAAGCTTATGTATATTCATCAAGTATTTAGGCTTGGGCTTAATTGCAGCAACAACAAACAATTAGACTTTGAATCTAATTCCTTAGAGGAATCACCCCACTTATACGGCCCATGGGAGTCAAAGTTCTTTCAAATGAGAGATCCCACCATCTTGATTAGAAATGATGATTTAATTCTTCTTAGGAACATAGATCTCGTAAAGAACACTAAAGAGGAGTGCCATCTCACTTTAGAAGAAGTGTTGAAAGTAAGACATGAGTTGTGGAAGCATGTAGAAAACCAAGTGCATGATGCTGCAAATTCTTGCTCTTAAGAAGGATCACAAAGAAAGGTTCTAGAGATACCCACCTATAAGATAGGAAATATGAGCAAAGGAGAAGAAGGAAATACCTACCTCTAATCACATACCAAGGTTATACCACGAAGGCAATTTTAAATTCAGGGGTCAAAGTTGCCATTGCCACCACTTCCTTATCTAAACGATAGGGCAAGCCAAATCTAAGACCTACTAGAATGAAGTTGCAAATGGTGGATGGACATATAGAGAAGCCTTTAGTATTTATAGAAGGAATAAATCTCAACATTTATGGTGTAGAGTTTGACCACACCTTTTCCATATGTGAGTTTGAAAAGAATAACACATATGAGATGCTTTTGGGAAGACCATTCATGCGACAATTGCAAATAGTGCGGGATTTGGGAACCAATTCTTTGTACTTGCAGCACAACAAATTCAATCTCAACAATTATTCCCATAGAGATGTACCTCCCTTGCAATGGAATACCATCCATAGAACACCACAAGAGAAGGGGTGAGTGCAATCCATAGGAGTAGACCCCTCATGGATGCACAAGGACACGTCTATCAGACCCCTCATCAATGCTCTATGATTGGAAGCGAAAACTATCTTCTATCGTTGTGACATCAACAAACATTTATGGACCCACCTCATAGATTTTTGGGTTACAATCAAGTAGCCATTGACATATCTTTAACTCTCTCTAGTATTCCAAAGAATACCATATCAACATGTTCTGTACTAGTGACCATTTCCTTTATCTGTAATCTTTATGTTCTCATCACCTTCATCTTCAATAAAGATTTGAGATTGTGGATCTATAAGAGGCCCTTCTGTCCATTTGAGATACCATTCCATAGATGTCACTGGTTTTTTGACATTGACCTATTTCAATCTTTCCATTAAGATGTATGGCTTCTCTTTTGTGTCGTAATGGATGATTGTCGAGGAAGAACCATTGATGACAAAAATAAATATTTTTGTTGAGATTCTTACTATACATTAATACCAACCAATCACCATAGTAAGGAAAAGCCTTATATCCCTAGTAGATATTCTTTCTTGCATGGAAACCATAAAAATATAATTAGCTTAGCTCACATAAGAATGCATATATATTGAATATAAGATTATATCATTATGTGGAAAAAATCATACCTAGAAAATCGTGTATACTACATGCCACAATTCCACGAATCATAATTTATCTTTGCTCAATGCATCTTGATATATCAATGAAATTAATGCCTCACCATAACTCTTGGAGATCATTGATGAGAGGATCAAGATATAAATTCATGTCTTTAACTTGTGTCTTTTTTTTATTAAAAGGAAGTTCAGCCTTGGCCTAATCTCTCAGACTTTAATTAAAGAAAAAATAATAGGTTACAAGTGAATGGGAATAGTGGCCATGGGACCCCCTGAACCCCACAAAGAAGGGCTGGAGGTTGTAGATCTAGAGAGTGTTACAACAAAGGTTAAAAACCCTCCCATTGCCCTCATGCAGGGCCCACTTGGGTTTTAGCTCGTTGTTCTTGATGAGAAACACTTTATGATGTCTAAAGGGTGGGTGCCTCTTATAGTTGTAGATTCTTTTGCCTAGGAGGAATAGAATCTTCTCGATCGACCACTCTTTAGGAGGTTGTCCAAAATTGCTAACGCACCACTCCCTCCAAATCTTCTAGAGGGTTTCCCCTCTTATAGTGTTCCACAATGTTGTTGAGAAACTGATCACTTCTCCAAGGATCACTTGCTTCTAGGTGATTTGCATGTGCAATATCAGAATATTTCCAATGGTCAACCATAGATGGAGAGACTTGGGGTGGGCAAAGAAGATGTGGCCCAGGTCCTCGATGCTGCGAGGGCATTGCTTGCACCATGCAGAGCCCCACAGATCTTGTTATCCTTTAGGTTGGTCTAGATGCCACGGTGGAGAATTTTCCATGTGAGAACCGATTTCTTGTACTCAATGAGGGCATGCCAAATAGAGATGAACTTCAGATCCCATCACAACCTTGTCCAAGTCAAGCACCATTTCTTCTTAAGCATGATATGGTAGTCCGAGTTCACCTTGATTCTAGAAATTTTGGAGAATTGATTGCCATTGTACGACATAAGACCCTTGCGGTACAATGGATCCCACCTGATGAGGAGTCTAGTTTTTGAATTTTCTAGAGCAAGGCATCTGCCCTAGAGCAGAGTCCATTCTTCGTAGCTCACTCTTATTTCAGGGTCTATGTCCTCAAAACTGATCCACTAACAAGTTTCTTATTTCTAAAGGTGTTTACAATGTCTCAAAACCCTTGTTCTAGAGCCTCTTGAAATGTTGAAGGTTCCAGGAGGCCACAATCCTGATGCCTCAGATCGAAATCTAGATTGTGTCATTTTTCCTGATGCTAGCCTCCCATTTCCAATCTTCTTTGACTTTGATAAGTTGTTAGAACTTGTTCCAACTCTTCCATAGGGAGCACACAAAGTTCAAGCCTTTAGGGGAAAATCAAAATTGGGGAGAATAAAAGGGTAAGGAGGTCTAGATCCTTCCAATCCGGGAGACCCTCCAGCATAATCATGCTCATGTTGCTGAAAATGAGCTTCACAATTGCACCAAGCCTTGATGATCCATTTTGCTGCCATCTTGTCAGCCATGCCTTCGATATCCATAATGCCTAGACCCCCAGAATCTTTTTGGTAGATGCAGGTAGACCATTTAATTTTGGGAGCAGGAGATGCTCTCAAGATGGTGGCCATGCATTCCCACCTACGAGGGGAAACATGCGTCGAAATCCCTAGGAGATTAGTAAAATGGTCGACACTAATGGCATTGTTTTCTTCTTCCATTTTGCATTTGACCCCATTACAACCTATCAAGAAGGGAATAGATTCTCCATTTTGCTTACTCTTGACGATGCCACACATCTCTTTAGTTGGTTTGTTAGCCTTACCCGCCCACTGGTCTTTGAAGTGTACTTGTAAGTTTTTCCTTTGAATTTCTTCTTCGCATCTCAGCATGCCTCTGATTTTCTATAGCCCCATCTGGTACGCGTAGTTCCATTTGTTCACTTCCTCTTGAAGGCCCCAAAGCCTCTGCTAAAGCTTCTCTCTCCGCCTCCGCCGAATGTTTTGAAGCATCTTGTGGGTCCTAACTAGAATTTGATGAGTCTTCACAAACATAACCCTCCAACATTCGGGGGATGAGGCACCATTGGCGAATGCCGGGTTCCATACCTTGGTAATTTCTTGATGGATCGAGGGAAGGGAGAAGGCATGAAACTAGTGTGCTTTCTAAATTTGGCAATTGGCTTGAAAGTGATAATAATAGGTAGTGGTCCGATATGGCAAGGTCAATGCTTTGAGAGATGTCGGACTGGCCCCATTGACGGATAATGTTTTGCGCAATATAGCTTCTATCGAGTCTTGCTTTCCTCAAGTCATCCCTAGATTGGAGGTTTGAATAGGAGAAGCCATTTGTATCTTTAATCTCCACTAGGTCCGGATGGAGCTTGATTTGGTCCCATATATCTTTCTCCTGACCATCAATGGGGCGCCCCCTATTGTCCCACTGATTGAAAGGGTCTTCCACCATGTTGAAGTCCCCATAGAGAATCACATTGTGGGAAAGCAAGTACAAAGAGGCTCAAGTGTCAATCCACTCCGACTCCGTATTTCGGGCATACATGGAGACCATGGTGAATTAGAAGGTGCCCCGAAGGAGATGGCAATCCAGTGATGTTTTTGATCCTCATAGGATTTGACTAGTCTATCAAATCAAAAATGATTTATTCCAATAGCTATGCCATCAGATCCCCTCGAATGTGAAGTGGTCACCTAGACATGGGTCAAAGAGATACGTTAAAGTCATTTCTAAAAGTCCCCTCCATTGATTTTAATCTCTTGTGTACATATGAAGTTTGGGTTTAGGCTATTATCTCGAAGCCACTGGCCAATAATGGCCGCTCTTGAGGGGTCAATCAACCCCCTAGCATTGAATGACATGATAATCATTATTGATGGTTACCCTCTTTGCAGAGAGGGCCCTGTCTTTTTTCTTCTTGGGTTCATCCTTTTTCCTCAAGTAGGAGAGGTCTTGAACACAAATCTTACCTTTAAGGAGGCTTTTGTATGGCATTTCCAATGGTTGTTTCCCCTTATGAATTACCTTCTGTAGGAGTGATTTTAGCACTTTATCCGGTAGCATTGATCCAATGATGGAACTCTCACTATCCGGGTTGTCTTTGTTTCTAGTTGTGAAACCCTACTCTTTACTAGTGGTGTAGCTCTCTTGGTAATCCTCTTGGTTTTCTTCTTTGTTGGTGGTAGCCTCCAAGGTTTTACCTTTGATGTCTACTTCATAGGGATTAATCCCTCCAGGAATGTCCAACTCATTGATCTCCTTTTTGAGGTTGCAGTACAAGTTATTTAGAGGAGCCACAACCATGATGTTCCTGTCGATGGGCCCCCAAGGGCTTCTTTTCCTTCTATGCCTAACTTTCGTGAACCCTTCTTAGTATGTCTCTGAGTTCCTAGTGTCTTTCTCTTCCTTAATGATAGGTGTACATGCTTGTGCCCTAGAATTAACTTGATCTCCTTTGTCGACTTCTTGGTTCTATTTGTTTTTAGAGGTTTGTTGTTTTGTGGGCACTCTTTAATCCCGTGTCCTTGAAGACCACAGTGAAAGCATGCGTTTGGCAAATTCTTGTAAGTGATTTTTTCCGCTCTTAGACTTCCTCTTCCCCTAAGTCTATGCAAATCTTCGAGGGGAGAGCTTTGTTAAGATCTGTCTTGACACAGATTTGTGGGTGCCATCATATGTTGAAGGAATACTTCACTCCTTCATAGATGAAGCCCCCCAAGTCCTCCCTTGAGGCCAATGGTCAACCAATTGGAACCATAATATCCCTCATGAAATCATACAAAAAAGAGGGAAGGTTGGGAAGCTCAACCTAGAGCGGGTAGCGCAAGGATTTAGACTTGTTTGGTATGAAATTTTGAGAACCACTTAAGCACACATAAGGTAGACCTCCAAACTTGCCAGGTGCCCACCTGTAGCGCTTGGAATGCCATCTCCTCATTCTCAAGACCAAAAGTAAGTGGTGGGCTGGGAAAAATTGGCATTTGCTCACAACCAAGTCATGAGAGAACCACTCCTTTTGAAGCTAGAGATGCATTGATTTGAAGGGGGCTTTAGGCCAAGCAGTTGGCCAATCATGCATGGTTTCAATAGTTCTTCTTGCTTTGCCAAGATGAATTCCCTGCTTAAAGAAACCACCGGGGGAGCGCAATCGGGAGGATATCCTATAGCCTTGCAAGGACCTAATGCGGGTGGGGTCCCACATTACTGACCAACAAGGATCGGAGTACCTTAGCCATGGGAGCCAAGAGAAGGCCAAAACTAAGACACCTTCTTCAACCAAAATTCCACTACCTCTATTTTTGCTCGCTCAAAAATCCATTCACAAGTCCAACTTCCAGAATGAGAATTAGAACATCTATTAAGGACTCCTCACCCATGTTGTTTTGCTTCCAATAATCTAGACCTTTAATCATTCATAATTTTTATTTTTGATTACCCACTTGCAAAAGAAAGGTGAGTGTCTCAGGCAGCTAGTTCGTTTGATCATCTTGTTAGGTGGTTTCAATGTTTTTGTAATCAGCATGCTTCACGAAATCCATGAACTTGCTCAATGTCTCTTGCTTGAATGAATGCACTACACCCACGAATCCGCTCCAAGCTTCATCTATGAAGGCAGAAACATCAACCCTGAAGACTAACATGTGAGGACACAAAGGATTAAGCATACATTGCTGTTCAGGAAATGTCTGCTCAGTAATAAAGCCCCCACGTCATCGCATGATGCCCCAACCACCTCTGGCATGAAGGATCGCGATGGTCCAAATACCACACCGTCGTGAAGGCACCAAACACACCATTGCGATTGCTCAAAATTTGTTGTGATGTAGCTGCTCCACCATGCCAACCAGTAGATCACACACCGGACATTCAACTATTTAGTAATGATGAGTAATTAATGTTGCGGTTCAGAGTAGCCATGAGTGGGGAAAGATGAAGATGGAGCATCACAATAGCAAGCAGACAATTGAGTAACAATGAGCATGAACAATCATGAGCCGATAGTTGGAAACATATGATGGCTCAAAACAACACACCATCGTGATGGATCAAAACACAAGGTGATCATGAACAATAACGAGGAGATAGTTCATGTATGGTTTCCTTGTCGTCATCCTCTAGCTTAACATCCACCCAATAACAATGAGTTCTTTAACTTGTGTTTTTCTTGGGATTAAAATTGAAAGCATTAATGTTATTTTCTAATGCTAAGGTATGGTCGGAGATTATAGTTGATGATTACCACTAGCCATGTGGACCGTTTGCTAGATGTCATTGAAAATTAATTAACCCCATCCAATGCACACCGAACTATAGATTGAATGGCTCTTGTGTAAAATAAATCCATCTAGAATCAATGTGTTGAAAAGCTACAGTATTTGTTGGAATTCTCATTACTCTATGAGTACTTTTATGATCAAATACCAATGTCAAAAACTTTGATAGTTATGGGCTTTGAAACATTTGTTTAACCGGGGAAGCCAATGAAAAATGTCTCAATACCTTCTTTGGAATTTTAATTTCTTTGTCCTTATATCGAGAAGATTGACATTTTGGACATGCCGAGGAGTCTACATATTCACCTCTATACAAAATACAATCATTAGGACATGCATGTATACGAGATAATCTATACAAAGACTATTGCTCATCTTTTTCGTTTCATCATGTGATGTAGAAAGAATATTTTTGCTTGATAAAAACTTCTCAAATAGTACCTTGCAAGTTCATGAAAAAGAAAGATTATATATATATATATATATATATATATATATATATATATATATATATATATATATATAAAGAGAGAGAGAGAGATTAAATATACCTTAATATTGCCAAAACAAATACATTATTGCATCCAAAATGAGTTTGAATATTGAGAATAAGTAAACTTGAACTTAGTTGTATCAAGCGACTTCCTTTATAGATGTACATTAGACATTCTTCTCGAAGATATTTTTCATTACGCATCCATAATTCACTAACAATTCATCACCATCAGATATGACCATACAATCTTGAATTTAATGTGAAACAAGTGTTCGACACTCATCCCTGCACCCATGGCCATATCCTCCTTCTACATGCATTTTTTATTATGGAAAATGTAAATTTGTGTTGGTTTTCCCTATATTTTCATCTACAACATGGGCAAATAGAAAGCGCTCATTCAATGGATGTTCTTGTTCTTGGCTTATATTTTATCACTTTGGCCTTACTTTCATAGATTTTAACGTGGGGCTTAAAAAAACCAAGATTCCAACAAACACATTACATAATTGGTAACCTAAATCTCACAAAAATGTTTTCAAAGGAAAATTAGTTGTTGCGTGTTCATCATTGCTTTTTGTTGTCCTAGCTTCTGCCCAATCGGTTAAATAATCAACTTCCACAATGATACACTTTGAATGGGTATTTCTAGAAGGAGGTGACATGGGTTCAATGAAATCTATTCCCCACTTTGAAAAGGCTCTAAAATGCATTATTGGTCTAGGAGGCATTTCATCCTTCCTTATTGGAATTTTGGTTCTTTGACATATGTCAAATCTTTTTACAAACACTTTTGTATCTTGATGAACAACATGCCACCACAATCCAACATTGAATATTAACTTAGTAGTTCTTTCAGTTGAAAAATGTCTTGATGCTACTCTAGCATGTGCAAATTCAAGAATATTGACATATTCTTCCTCATGTATACATATTCTCAAGTATCCATCTAGTTTTCCTCTTTTGTATAGTTGTTCTCCTATCAAAGAATAATCTTTGCATTCCAAATTCATCACTTTATCATGGAAATTATCGTTTTCTTTCTCTTTGCTAGATTTCGAGAGTCTGGATATTTCTTCACTCTATTAACAATGAACAAAGTGGCATGTTCTACAAATTGTTGGTCTTGATGTAACTTGCAATTTCCAACAAAATAATGTACATATTTCCTCTGGTTAGGCCAATACACCCCTAATCTATGCAAATTCATTAGGGTTTGATATTTAGATGCATGCATTAAATTTTGTGAGTAATGTGTGTTTTCTAGGTAATTCCATTGTTCTTCTTCCAAGATACAATTCAAGGAAAGTCCAAGTTGATAAAGATGATACAATTGTCTCAAGAGTAAGATATAGTTTTTACATTGAGTTCTCTTTTTTGACATTTTTTTTCCTAAATTGATGTCCGAAGCTTAATATTGGAATTATGTCATTGGCCCATCTAAGGACTACTTCAACCTTAAAAAGATAAGTATCTAGTAACTCATCATCCACTTCCTTAAGTCCTTCTCCAGTATTTAATCTAGATAGATGATATGCTCTAATGTGAGTATTCCCTTGTTTGACTATTACCTCAAAAATCAAAATTCATTAGCAGAAAAAACCATCTAACTATGCATCCTATGTTGCATGGTTTATCCACCAAATATAGTAAAGCTTGATGATCCACAAAAAATTTGAATTTATTGGCAAGAAGATAATATCTAAATTTCTTAACAGTATAAACCATGTCCAATCCTTCTCTTTGAGTTGTTGTATACTTCTTCTATGCCTGATTAAGTGGCCCCCTTGCATATGCAATTGGAAAATCCATCTTTGTATCCTCATTTGGTTGAGCTAAGATGCATCCTATTGAGAAATGTGAAGCACGAACATGAACATGAGAAATATTTTCCCAATTTGGAGGTTTCAATACTCGTGTCGAACTCAACCATGATTCGGGATTCTTGAAAGCTTCATCACATTCATTAGTCCATTCAAAATTTGTAATTAGGGCATATAATGATTTAGAAATTATTGCATAATTACGTACAAATCTTCTATAATGAATGCTTGTAATTCTCTAATTGTTGTGGGTGTTATCATTTCAATAATCTCTCTTGTTTTGTCCTCATCTTTGGAGATGCCATTCTTGGACACAATGTGAACCAATATTTTTCCTTGTCTTACAAACAATTCACATTCTCTTTGTAAAGACATATTCTATAGATTTTGCATTTCTGAAAGATACATATGAGGTCTACTAAGTGATTTGGTCTACATGATGAAAAAGCACACAAGTCATTAACATACTTTTCCATGGTCTTTAAATGAAATTCTTTGAACACATGACACATTAATCTTTGAAAAGTGGCAGGTGCATTGGCCAAACCAAAATGCATAACCCTAAGTGCAAAAACTCTCCATTCTTTTGCAAAACTAGTTTTGTGTTGATATTCATGGCAATAACAACTTGAATATATCTAGAGAACCCATCAAGAAAGTTATACACGTCTCTTCTTGCTAGTCTTTCAAGCAAATGATTAGTGATTGGTAATGGGTACTTATTTCTTATAGTGGCTGCATTGAGTTTCTTAAGGTTTATATAAACCATAAACTTTCCATTTTTCTTTGGTACCAGTGCTTTAGCAACATAGACATCATTTTATGTGTAGTAACTTTTTTAGTAGGCTTAAAGTTAAAAGTTATGGGAATTCTACGAGCACATATTTTATATCTTCTCCTTTAATGTCATCATAGTTCCAAGAAAACACTTATTTGTATTCCTTTACCAATGCTACTAAAGCTTCTTGCTCTTCCTCTTGACCATCACTTGCCATGATTATTTTTCCTCGTCACCTTCCTTAATTGGGACAAGGACTTGTTTTACTTGTTCTTTATTGTCATAAGATGGATCCTTCTTTGGATATCTTTGAGGCTTTTGAAAATTATTTTGTTTTCTCCATCTCATATCTTTCAAAGTGTTTTGGCATGTCTATTTGATTTTCTTTATCGTCTTTGCTCTTTATTTTACCTTGGGATTTAGGTTATTTATCCTTTGGTTGCTTAGATTCCATTTCCTTTTCTTTTGAGCTTTGTGAAAATTTGATCATGTTGAATGGTATTAAATCCTACCCTTCCGAATCACATATTTTTACTGCATTTTTTTCACATGTAGCTACTTCTAGACTTGCGATTATTTGATCCAAAACATATGGCTAAAAATCTTTATCATCAAAATACATGGGTATATAACTTAGATCTTCTATTGTTCTCTCCAATTTAAATTATTCCTTTATCAACTTATACATTCATCCATTTTCTGGTTTAGGAAACCAGATATGAGATAAATCATCAAACTCTAAATCTTCAATTATGCTTGATGCTATAGAAGTGTGTTTTGTTTGATGAACTGATTTCCAATCCCTTGGTGATATATCATGATGTGTATTATTCCTTAGATTTACCTTAGTGTTATCTTTATGTTGAAGGTATAAGTAATCACTTCCCTGAACTTGAACCACTTGTTGATATATTTTGGTAGTGATGTGTGTGAACATAGTGAGGACCATCGATGCATTTTTTCCCTCTCTAGAAGGTTTTTTTCCCTTGGCTTTTAGATATGACTATAACCCTAAGAGGTACCTAATCTTTGTACATTCACTTGGTAATACATTAAGTATTGTGTGTTGTGCTCCAAACTTCTTCTACTTCCATTTACTATTTGGGTGCTTTCACAGACCTCAAAATCGAACAATTGGTACCTGAGCAGGTCACTACCTCATCTAGGGTGTCGTCAACACCCCTTGAGCCTCAGTCTCAAAATCCCATGAAAACTGGTGAGAATACTTAGGGTGATTAGGAATTCCAAATAGCTTTGTTTTGTGGTGTCAATTTTTTTATCTCAGCTGGTTTTGGCCTCCAAACACACTATAGCAACACTTATGTAGGCAATTTTATCCTTTTGTGCCAAACACATATACATGTTTTGGTTTGCTAGTACAAGTAGCTCAAAGTCTAACATAGGTTTAGTAGAGCTCAATAAGGTAGTTCTATTTAACTTTTTGAGATATGGCCGTTTTTTGCATCAAGGTATTTTAGTCAGTGGCCATGGCTGAAAGCAACGATGTGTTCTGTATATTGGCCATTGAGGATAGATTGGATGGTATTAATTACCCATTATGGGCATATATGATGCATTATGTATTGGTAGCAAAGGAACTGTGGAATATTTTGGAAGGTGTTGAAAAATGTCCTACTACACATGCAAATATAGTTCTCGAAGGTGATGCACATGGCATTGAGGATGACAATCTTCAAATTCCTATTTGTGCTTCAATTCCTGCAACACCTACTATAGAGAAAATTCATTGGGATGGCAGAAATGCTTCGGCACATGCATTGATAGCTTCGTCTATCAAAGGTGCCATTATCTCTCACATTCTCTCTTGCAAAACATGAAAGGATGTTTGGATACACTTACCACTTTAGATTAAGCAAGAAATGAGGATCGTGTTTCTTAATTTCAAAAATACTTGGAGAGTTAGCACATGAATGAAGGAGATTTAATGGACATATTTTTGACAAAGATCGATTCATATCAAAGCTTTGCTTTTACTCTTTTTTTGATAATGAAAGGAAATCAAAATGTAGGATTAGTCTCTATTTTGGTGAATGAAGATCAATCCAAGTAGCAGAGGTCCATTATGTTTGTTGTAGATCAAGTTTTCTTATCTTTTTAGAAGGGCAAAGGTAAATGGATCTCATCTACTAGCAAGCAGCAATCTGTTAATGCTTCTGAATCAAAGAAGGAAGAAAAAGATGAGAAGAAAACAAAAAAGTAGAAATATTTTTGCAGATATTGTAAAGGAAATGATCATGTCATAAATAATTTTGCAAAACTAGCTGTAAAAGAGGAAAAGATGAAAGAGAGTGAATGGTTGTTGTAGAGGCCTCTACACCTAAAACAAAGTCTACTACTCTTGTTGAGAATGATGAATGGGTGTTTACTACTATTTGCAGCTATGACCCATCTTCTCATAAGCACTGCATGTTTATATTATACTCACATATTTTGTACTTTCATAGTGAGGCAACAAAGTTTCTTAAGTTCACTTGATCCTTCCCCTACAAGGAATACTATCACATGCACTAACAATTCCTCTTATCCTACAATGTGAGTTTCTAAGATCCTTTTGACTACTGTTGACGATAGTTCTTTTATATTGTCAGATGCTTTGCTTATGCCAAGGGTTAAGAAATATCTCTTGTCAATTTCAGCATTAGCCAAGAGTGAGTTGGTTGTCAAATTTGTTGATGAGAGATGTATAGTTCACAATCTGTCAAATGATGATGTTATTATTCCTTCTGGCATTTATGTGGTAGAATGTATAACATCATAGACTATGCAAAATTTGTGAATGATTCAACATGTGTAGTAAAAGATTCCCAAGCTTGCTTAGATGCAAATTTTTGGCATGCGGGCTTTGGTCATATGAATTATGCTAGTTTGCTACACTTGCAAGAATATGGAATGGTATCATGTATGCCCAGACTTGAGGCACCATGTAAACATGTATGTGAAGGTTGTATTTTGGGCCGAATGCAACATTCCTCCTTCTCTAATATGGTTTAATTTGATCTGCTTATAAATTGCAGCGTCTTCATAGTGGTGTCTATGGTCCTATGCAGACACTTTCTTTTGGAAACTACCTCTACTTCTTGACTTTTATTGATGATTATTCGAAGCATGAATGGGTGTATCCATTGAAACCAAAGTCCAAAGTTTTTATATGCTTCAAAGAGTTTCTGGTTATGGCTGAAAATCACTCAACATGTAAGTCATGCACCCTCCATTATGATTGGGGGGGATACATATGTTCTGATGCATTTTTGACTCAACATGGGATAAAACATTAGTTTACAATGTCACATACACCTCAAAAATATGGAGTTGTGGAAAAAAGAACAGGTCACTCATGAACATGGCAAGATGTATGGTCAAAAGTCAAGCTCTACCTCATAGCTTCTGGCTTGAGGCTATTATGTGTGCAGTATATGTACTTAACTGGTGTCTCACCAAAGCATTGCAATCTTTCACTCCATATGAGGCTTTGTAAGATCACAAGCCATTTGTTGCTCATCGGCATGTCTTTGATTATCTAACATGTGCATTAATTCGTAACTAACAATGCATGAAATTCAATGATAAAGCTGTTTTTTGTTGGGAACAATTTTGAAAGCAAATGCTATGGTTTGCATCATCCAAAAACTGAATGCACATTGATTAGTCATGATTTTGTTTTTGTGGAAGATTCAATTCAGCCATTACTTTCATGTACTAAGGAGACATCAATTAGCTCCAAAGATGTGTATGGAACTTTGTTGCCTCTTTTTATAGGTGGACAATCAAGTGTTGGTCCAAATTAGGCAATCTCTTAGCCTTTGAAGATTCCACATGATACATATCCTTCCATTTCTGATGCATATTTACATAATGCACTTGTTATGAGAGCGATGATAGAGAGGACACCGAAACTATGCCATAATGGTTGGTACAGACTTTGAGAGATAGCAAATTAGATGCATTACTCCCATATCATACTTGTTTGGGCTCTCATATTGCTTCCTTTGCATTAAATTGCTATGCTATGGCTACCTCTAGTCTTCGTGATGAGAATGAGCATGTTTCTTTTGATGAAGCACAAATTTTGGAAATTTGGATTGCTACTATCAATCAGAATATGGTGCTATCATGAAGAATGGTACTGGGTCTTTATGTTATTTTCCTTCAATCAAAAAGGCCATTAGCACTAAATGGGTATACAAGATGAAGCATAAGAGTGATCAAACAATCGATAGGTATAAGGCCATGATTGTTGCAAAAGGATATGCTCAAGGAAGACCCATTCATTTTGATGAGACCTTTGAACCCACATGCCAAATGACCACTGTTCATAGCATCTATGCACTTGCATCTCATCATGGTTTGAGTGTACATCAGTTGGACATTAATATTGCATTTCTAAATGGTGACTTACTATTGAAAATCAAGTCTCAATCATGCAAAAGGGCTCAACCATGAGTTTTGCAAGTGGACCAATAAAACAAGAGGATGAAAATTCATGGAATAAAGTCAGATGCTCCATCAAACTCAATCAAATTCAAATCTCATCAAATCAGCCACCTAAAAGTGCACCTACACTGATTGGTGGGTGGTTAGCTAGATTATAGGAAAAGTAAAACTCTATATAAGCATCATCTTGTCTTTGTTTCTTGAGTTTTATGCATTCCATGGGTTTCCCACTTAGTTTAGTGAAGTCATGAACTCTAGCAAGGAGGCCCTTGCTTGCTTACCTCATTCTCTCATGAATTTTTGTCCTCTCTGTCTAGCGGTGTAGTTAGGCTTTTTCAAATATGATTGTACGAGATTGCAGAACATTATTTGCTCTCTCTTTACTCGTTTTCATTGATTTAAAGCTTCATTTGGTCTCTCATATAGTGCCCTGAGGTTTGCCAAAGTTTCAAGTTATTTTACTGAGTGAGTTATGAGAAATTGCCAACTTTGTGAAGATATATCTCTGCACATAGGCATAGAGTGTTGCAAATAGATAGCCTATTTTGCAGAGAGTGGTTCTCCAACGTAGAATATGCATTTTGGATGATTTAAAGCTTGTTGGGTATCTCTTATAGTTTACTAAAAGGCTAAAAAATTTCATTTTAATTTTGTGTATTGGTACAGAGTAAAGTTTAGAATAGTGAGCATATATCACTACTTGTGGACCTAGTGGAGGGCAGCCATCTTCCATTGTTGCATCGAGGTGTTATAATTATCCCCCATCAGTGGTATTAGAGCCATTTTGGAGGCCTGGAGACATCACTGGCATCATATTGATGACTTGAAGGGATCAAGAAAACTAGTCGAAGCACAAGGAGGACTTATCAAAGCAAGAAGACATCAAAAGGGGGCTACATCGATCTAGATCTCAACTAGTCAAAGGTTAGTAGGGGAGAAGCTATGAAAAGGTAATATCCACACCTTCTAAATCATACAAACACTTGAGGAGAAACTAGAGGAACATCTTAGAGCTTAGTATGGTTGAGTATAATGCACAAATAGAGAAGTTAAAGAAAGCCAATTATCAATCATGGAAACTTAGAGTTAGCAACTACCTTATGGGCAAAGGATTGTGGGGATTAGTGAGCGGCATGGAGCCAATGCCTTATGTACATGATCCACCACTTTAAGGGCAGGTCAAGGCACTAATTGAATGGATAGAAAGGGATAGGGGAGCCATATTCATTCTATCCCAACACATATGCAATAGCATGATAGGGCATATATAAGAATTGGACACATCCAAGAAGGTTTGGGAGACCTTGGAGAGATTGTACTCTTCATCAACCAAGGCAAGGAAGATTGAGCTCAAGAATGAGCTAAGTAATCTTAGGAAATCACCATGTACTAACATAAATGAGTACATTTTGAAGGTTAAGGAAGTGGCAGATATCGTAGGCTCAATTGGGAGCCCAATCGAAGATGAGGATCTTGTCGCACACACTCTCAATGGCTTGAGAGAGGATGAAAGTTGGGAAGCATTCACCACATCAATTTATGTGAGTGGTTCCCTACCAGAATATGATCAATTAGTCACATTGATGGTGACCAAGGATATGAACCAAGGAGGTTCACAATCAAAGGGCAGCCAAGCATAAGTTTTCTATGCAGGTAGAGGCAAAGGAAAAAGAGGTGGACAGAAATCCCAAGGTAGAGGGAGAGGAAGGTCAACCTCAAGCTCAAGCAACCAAGAAGGCTCCAGCCAAAGCTATGGATCAAGAGGAAGAGGAAGAGTAGAGGAAGAGGAGGAAGATCACATGGAAGAGAAGCATGCAATGGAGAATGCTTTAATTGTGGAGAACTGGGCCATTATGCAAGAGATTGTTGGTCCGAAGGAGGAGGCAATCAAGGATACAAAAGAAACCAAAGTAATTATGCTAGTACTTCAGCAAATTCAGAAAATGAGAACTTGCTTATGATGTATGGATCAATTGAAGAGTCAATTCATATTTTACATGGTACATTGATAGTGGTTGTAGCAACCACATGTGTTTTAATAAAGATGTTTTCTTTGATTTATACTCAGCCATCACTCAAGGACATGTAGAGTCAAAGGATGACATTGAGCATAAGATTACACATGTGGGAGATGTTGCATTGAATGGAGCTCAAAGCTCCAAGGTGTTGAAGGATGTGTTGCATGTGCCAACCATCACAAAGAACTTGGTTTCAGTAGGTCAAATGGTTGAAAGAGGTTATGAGGTGAGGTTCAATGATCAAGGATGTTTTGTTGAAGACCCCATGTAGGACTATACGCTCATTGCAAATGGAAAGAAGCAAGGAAGACTCTTCACCATGGAGGTAAAGCCATCAACCCCTCACACTATCTACTTGTCAATCGGAAATAAACAGATCACAGAAATCCACTTATGGCATAAAAGAATTGGGCAATTGAAAGAGTCAATTGAAAGAGTCAATCCACTTATGTATGGGTCAATCAAAAGATTCAATTCATATTTTACATGGTACATTGATAGTGGTTGCAACAACCATATGTGTTTTAATGTTTTCTTTGATTTACACTCACCCATCACTCAAGGACATGAAGAGTCAAAGGATGACATTGAGCATAAGATTACACATGTGGGAGATGTTGCATTGAATGGAGCTCAAAGCTCCAAGGTGTTGAAGGATGTGTTGCATGTGCCAACCATCACAAAGAACTTGGTCTCAGTAGGTCAAATGGTTGAAAGAGATTATGAGGTGAGGTTCAATGATCAAGGATGTTTTGTATAAGACCCCATGTAGGACTATATGATCATTGCAAATGGAAAGAAGCAAGGAAGACTCTTCACCATGGAGGTAAAGCCATCAACCCCTCACATTGTCTACTTGTCAATTGAAAATAAATAGATTGCAGAAATCCACTTATGGCATAAAAGAATTGGGCACATAAACTTACAAAGGATGAATGACATGCAAAGGAAGGGCTCGGTGAGTGGTCTACCTCATCTTACATCTTAGAATATGCAACATTTGTACCATGCTTGTCAATTGGGGAAAGAAACTAGATTACCATTCAAGAAGGGAGCACATGTAAGCAATGAAGTGTTGAATCTCATACACACAGATGTATGGGGACCTATGTAATAAAGTAAGTCTATGGTCTAGGGATCCGACTACTTCAAATAGATCTAAAATCGGATACCGTTTGGTCACTCGTCTGTAGGACCAAAGATCTCAAGAATAGACTCAAGCATAAGTTCATGTGCTCTCATATTCAAGCAATCCACTTAGCCTAGTGGTTAAGTCTCATGGTTGTGAAGGAGGAGGTCTTGGGCTCAATCCCCATGGGGAGCATGGGGAGAGGGTTTTGCCCAAAGAGCTCTAGAGCCTTCTAACTCAAGTTAACGTGAGTTAACTTGAGACCAGTGGACTTAACTCGAGAGGTGAGTACAACCACCACTAGTGGAATCTAGTGGAAGGTAGTAAAGCAGTGGTCGAGATCACTCCAGCCACTAGTAGACTCTAGTGGTAGATATCAAAGGAGTGGAGGAGATTGCACATGCACTTGTGGACTCTAGTTACATTTGTGGTCCATGTTGATTCAAGTAGCTATATATACATGCATAAGGTTGGGAGGAGAGTCATCTCTCTAGCACGTGGTGGTTGTAATTTCTCATTCTCTTGCATTGGTATCAGAGCTCAAGGTTGAGCTTCCATGGAGACCTAGATGGGGACTCATCATCTTTCTCATGCAAGCCGCAATGGAGACTGTGATCTCATCATCTTTCTGAAGCATTCATAATACACTTTAGATTCTCGAAAATCATTCTTTTGCATCGATTTTCCATTCGCGTGAGTGTTTTCTCTTCGGAGTGATGCTTGGAGAAGCAAAATGTTATTTGAGTTGGAAATTCATCTGTATACTGTGTGCCGCTCATGGGATTTGAGCTCAACACCTACGAGATGGAAGTCTATTCCACTATCCGTGAGAGCAAGCCGACTGCATATGTCCATTCTACATTGATCTATTAGTCTGTACTAATGACCAAAGCCAGCAGCAGTGAGCAACATTCAGCAAAAGAAAAATCCTCACGCGTTTGCAATGGGTCTCGAACCTATGACCTAAAACAGAGGCATGAATCTCTTATCCACAATGACAACAGCATTGTTCTGTTGTGCCTACTGAAGGTTCTGCTTCGAACGCAAAAGAAAAAGGACTTTCCACAGGAGTTGCAGGTGGAATTTGAACCCATGACATCGTGGGTTAGAGATTAATGTGTTATTCATATCATCAAAGATCACACGTTAAAATTCCCAGTCCGGAGCAAGCATGTTATCCATTAGCACTTGCAATCTCGCACGAAGATACTCTTCCCTCATTCGAGATGCCAATGAAGATCCGTGGTAGATGCTGAGAGTTAGCTCTATCTATTAGAGCAAATGCTAAGGATATCATGCATATCCACGATCATCAGCAGAAGAGAGACAATAAAGCGGACCTCTGTAGAAAAGCAGATACAAAGAAGGGAAGTTTCTCTCTGCATCAAGTTCAAAGGAGGGCTTTATTTCTTCAAACCTAGAAGCATGAGATGCTATAGAGGGGGATCAACGTGTGTCATCCTCCACATATTCAACAATCCTTCATGCTGATGGAAGACTTCATCTAATATTTGAAGTCACAAGGATAGCTATAACTCCTCGCAAGGATCAGAGGATGTACGAAGCTATGATCAAAGCTAAGTATTTTCCAATTTCTACTTGGTCTTAATGTTTGATTTATTTTGTTTTCATTATTCTACACTTAATCCTAGATGCATATTGAAATAGCCAAGATTTCAATCAATTAAGTCTAGACTTGGATAATGAAAAATCCACTTCTCATTCCAAGTATTAGTTTGCATTAAGCAAAGACTTGATTTAAAAAAAGGATCCTTGTGCATCAAAGAATGTATTCTGGTAGTTTAATTCCAAATTTCCTTTCCATTGAGTAAGCTTCTATTTGCACCTCAAGGGTATGTTTTTATATCATAGTGCATTAGGACAAAGGAAAGGATATTCATGCATCAAGATTGCATGATATACATTCTTCGTACAAGGAAAAGTCATGCATCAAGCTCATGCATGATTGTTGCATTATTTTTTGGGCATGCAACGAATATGCATGCATACGCATGTGAGCATATGGATTTGCATGTAGGCACATGCTTTTGCATAATACAACGGGATGTTGTTTGCAAGTAGATATGAAGATGTACTCTTTTAGTATTTAGCTTACTTTATAAAGCTCACGGTTTGACATTAGGGAAGATAGATGACTAGTTGGTTGCAAAGACATACTAGTTCTAGTTTGCAGCTCAAGTAATTAGTCAATTCCTTCCCAAGTTGATACCCCGTTATCAAAAATAAATACTTAATGACCATTAAGTATGTTTGATGTCTTGCTAGGTATAAGTAAGCACTAGGAGAAAGTTAAGTATCCTTAATGACCAAGAAAACTTAATTACTTGCAAAGCTTTTGTGATGTATGATGACTCTAAGTCCTGGATGTACTTAGAAAATCATGCGGAAAAGCTTATTTGAGTAGTTACATACTTTATGTAACTTCTCAAGCATCCCAAGATTGGATGATAACTTCAACTATGTTTCCAAGTTCCATGAGCACTCTTGTATTTAGAAGAAATCGAAAGTTCTAAGAGGTTTCTTTGTGGTTTCAAGATTTGTATCTCACAATGAAACCTCTGTAAGTGACTTTTAGAAATTGAGATCTTTCCTAAAAGAGAAAGACTAAAATGAAATATTCAAGCCTTCTATTTCATGTGAGATCATTCTCCTACCATGTTCAAGATGAATTTATTTTTGGGAAGGTAGTCCAAGTAGAGGATCTTAATTGATTCATGGACTCTTCCCAAAATACACATAAATTCATACTATATGATAGGACCAAAGAATGATGATGTTCTATTATGAAGGTGCCAAGAAAACTATGAAGTTTCGTTTTTTATTTCATCCCAAGGAGTGATGGAAATCAAAGTTTGAACCTCAACATCAATTGATCTTTGACGTCATTAAGAGGATGTCTTGTTCTATAGTTGCATCTCTCGTAAATGATGCAATTAGTTAAGCAATCTTTAGGAAATACGATAAGTTCCTAAGGACTTGAAGCAAGTGTGAACTTTTCCTAAAAAAGCTATAAAGTTCAAAGTTATGTGTTCATAGTAGCATTACTATGGGATCAATCATCAATAGATGCTTGGACTTTAAACATAAATTTGATTAGTTAAATATGTTTAAAGGACTCTAGTAACATCTCAAGATTGACCAATAATAATGAAGCTTGTATCAAACTCAAGAATAGGAGTCAATATCACATAAATGAAAGTTCAACTTAAACTTTCATAGTGGCATGGGAAACCATATCTAAAAGGTGATATTTAGCCTCTAGTTTGGTACTCAGGAGATGAAAAAAATTGAGTCAGTAAACTTTCTGGATATTGTTTGAAAGAATTTTCTTTCAAATATCCTTCCAACATTGCAAAAGATTCTAGATGAATCATTTGCTCAAGATATTTGATTCCCTAAAAGGAATCTCAGGTCTTTGAAGAATAACATTCTTTCAAGTATTGAGAATGAAGTTCTTCATACTCTTTAGTCAGTAAGTAGTTCCTTAGCAATTCCAAACCTCAAGTATTGGTACTTAAGTCCAAATAGTGATATAACCTAGAGGTATATCAAAGATTCTTAGCTATGGAATCCGAAAGGCATCAGTGTATGCTTGGACTTAAGTTAGGAAAAGATCTCTAAAATCCTGCAGGTAAGCCAAAAAGCTTAGAAAAGCTCAAGAGATCTTAGTGATAAAGACAAAGTCTTTATTATTATTGCATTATCAACAAGACTTGATCAATCTTGGCCATGGTTGTCCAAGATAATTGCGATTGGAACTATTATGAAGTTTGCCCAAGTATTGGCAATCAAAATAGTAAGTTGTTCCAAGTTTGAACAACGTAAATATTCCAAGTATGTAGTCTGCAACTGGGTCAACGGTAATTACGTCTATCATTAGGGGAAAAAATGGACTCTAGATGGGCCTTTTAGATTAGAGGGTGATTAGTGATCCACCAATGAGGAGAAAGCAGTGGCCACACTCTAGTGCTTTAATCTACTAGGCTAGGAGTAGGCTTCCCTTGTTTTTTGTAGGTCAAAGACTCCAAAACAACCATTCATGCGTGGTTTTCTTGAGCGGAGTGGTTTGTGAGAAAGAAATTCGAACCAAGATTGATCGTGAACCCTTGGATCACTAGGATATCGTGTGGATCATATTGTATGCTGAAAAACTTTTCGCAAATAAATATACACCATTGATTCAAGACAAGATCAATGGCTGAGATGTGTTTATGAAAAGTGGTCAGTCTTGACAGGTTCCTCAGCCCCGTTTGCGGGCAGCCGTACGATCCTTTCATATCGAATGGGTGCGATGATTCCGCGTTAGATTGCAGTCAATCAAATCTGTGAGGGATCGGCGCCATTTGCGGGCAACCGTGGGATGAAGACGGAATCGGACGCCTGTTGATAGGTTGCACAGCTGGAATCAGCTACATTTATGGAGGACCATTGGATACTCTTTGATCTAAGGGCCAATATGTATTGAAAAATCATTCTCTCTCTACTGTCCCCCTCTCATGTTCTCTCTCTTCTGTGCCCTTCCAACTGCCACGCGAAGATCTCGTCCATCAAACTCATTACATCCGATGGCTCATAGTAATGCATGTAAATGGATTCAATGAAGATTATGCTTGCCCGTTGGATCAAAGCTTGATCAAGGGCTCATAGTGATCCAAACACCATCTCTCTCTACTGTGCTGTCCTTCTACAATGCCGTCAATGTTTCACCTGACAATTTAAATTACGAGTTTGTGGAAGATCTCGTTTTATAATAGCCATTGATTTTCAAGATCTAAAGGCTCCAAATGCCTCAACTTAAGACTTCTGATCATAGAATCTTTATATCAATATTTTAATGCAAAAACCACTAGTGGTTTTTGAACGACCCTCTTAATCACAATTTCTTAATTTTAATCCCTAAAAATTAGGGATCCTTACAAGGCCCATCCAGGGTCCATTTTTTTCCCCTAATGTGGAAGGTAAAACATAGTGTTTGCCTATCCTTAAAGGGATTTTGGTACAAATCCAGAAAGCATGAGCGGATGCTTAAGACTTAAGCAGTAGAAAGATTCCTATACAAAGTCCCCGGGGTAGGTACCTAAAGCATCAGTAAAGAAAGGAATTTAAAGACAAGAAGTCAAAAGCTCTTGTCACTACAAAATTGGTCAAGAATAAACAAATTGAACTTGAATTTGAGAAAATTCAAGTACGTGGAATTCTAATTGGTCTTTATTTGAAAACCCTACCAAAGAAGAATTGATATTCTATCAAGAGATGTTTAGACTTTAGGATAATATTCACTCACACGTCAATGTGAGTGTAAAATAGGGTGGTATGGGACACCCGATTTTATACTCGGATTGATGTAGGAAAGATGGTATGGGTCATCAGACCGTGGGATGATAATTATCTTTTAGTCCTAGTTTGAGTCTTGAAGTTGAGTTTGATCCTCAAGGGAATTAAGACTTCAAGGAAAGTTTAAATCGTAAAGGATGAAAGTAGTATCTTACCATACTTCAAGATAACTTCAAGATCAAGGAAATTGAAGATATGAAGTAACTTCTAAGATCTTCTTCGAACACTTCAAGCTTAAGTGTTGTCAATAAAAAATATTTGATTAAATTTCTGAAAAAGTTGAACTTTGACTTTGAGTTGGTCTTTTCAACTAAGGATTTGATTGACTAAGTCAAACATCAAGTTCCTAGTGTAACTTGGTAAATTCACTCTTTTGACTCAAAGAAATGCACAAGAATTGCATTCCTAGTAAGGAGTCAGAAAGATTGAATGTGACCTGAACTTAGTCTCAAATGAAGCGTTATTCAAATACTAAACTCGGCAATACAACTTCAATGGGTTGACACACTGATGTTGGTTACCACACTAGTATCTTGTGGTTGGTTGATGTTTTCGAGTTGCTTTGAATCTCTTTGAGAATCCAGTTTATTTATCTTAAAGATAAAAAAAATGCTTCAATATCTTGTTGAAACAAGATCTTTGAGAAGTTAAAGTCCTGAGTCATCTAGACTTTGACTCATAGCAAGTTTACGTATCTTCGAAGTTTGAATTAGCTGTATAGAGTTTTAGTTATTTCTTTTCGCTTTTCAAAACTTTTGGAACTGGCTCAGATATGGTATCTGACTCCTTTTGCAAAAGACCACGGTTAGTTGGTTAGAACTAGATAGCTAAATTAAAACATCCTAGATAGATGCTCTGTACATGAACCTTTTTCAAACATCGAAAGATGACAAGTTCAAGATTAACTTTTTCATTTGAGTTTGCTTCAAGTTATAGCATAAGTGATTTCCTAGAGTCCAGTATACTCTAGAATAGAGAAGTTAGGAATTGCTCAATAGATTGACAATTCCCAAGAACTTTCAGTTAAAGTCTTTGAGAAAGTGTCCTAAGTTGGACAATTTTCATTTTGAATTTGTATTGGTCAAGTTAGTGTGGTTGACTCAACCAAAATGGTAAACTTTCTCCTATAGTTTACTTAGGATTTTTAAACTCATTAGGACAAAGTAGTCCTCTAGCCGGGTGAAAAAAATCAAGTAACTGTTGGATCAAAGTAAACCATTGTACAAACATCTCAGATAGATGTTAGAGACAACCAAATCTCTAGTTTTCGAAAACAAATTCAAGAGAATCAAGAGTTCTTAAAGTCTTGTGAGGGATAGTAATCCCACCTTTGTTACTAAGTCCATGCGCCAGTCATGCCCAGAAATGGACTAGTAATTGGAATCCATCCATTTCATCCATTTCATATGTTTGTACCTAGATTGCACATCTAGAAACAATGAAGTGGCTAGGAATATTTTTGATCCACCCTTATTATTCTTTCACTAGTTTGTACTTTGTCCAGTTCATCAAAGTGCAACTTGAGACAATGTTTTGAATTATTTGGGCAAGGACGCCACCATAGAGATGAGACATATTCTTCCAGTTTTAGAACATGACCATGTTCTTCCAGTTTTGGAACATGAGGCTCGCGGGATGCCTATAGTATGTATATAGCTCTACTTTCAAGGACAAAAATCTTTTCCAAGGGGGGAGAACGTAATAAAGTAAGTCTATGGTCTAGGGATCCAAGTGCTTCAGACAGATCTGAAATCGGATACCGTTTGGTCACTCATTTGTAGGACCAAAGATCTCAAGAATAGACTCAAGCATAAGTTCATGTGCTCTCATATTCAAGCGATCCACTTAGCCTAGTGGTTAAGTCTCATGGTTGTGAAGGAGGAGGTCTTGGGTTCAATCCCCATGGGGAGCATGGGGAGAGAGTTTTGCCCAAAGAGCTCTAGATCCTTCTAACTCAAGTTAACATGAGTTAACTTGAGATCAGTGGACTTAACTTGAGAGGTGAGTACAACCACCAGCAGTTGACTCTAGTGGAAGGTAGTAAAGCAGTGGTCGAGATCACTCCAGCCACTACTAGACTCTAGTGGTAGATATCAAAGGAGTGGAGGAGATTGCACATGCACTTGTGGACTCTAGTTACATTTGTGGTCCTTGTTGATTCAAGCAGCTATATATACAAGCATAAGGTTGGGAGGAGAGTCATCTCTCTAGCACGTGGTGGTCATAATTTCTCATTGTCTTGCAACATACAAGGGAGCTATCCATTCGAGGTAATATATATTTTGTCACATTTATAGATGATCATTCCAGGTTCGTTTGGATGTATTGCATGAAGTCAAAGTTAGAAGTGTTTTACCACTTCAAGAGGTTCAAAAACCTAGTGGAAAAGGAAACAGGGAAGTATATAAAGACTCTTAGATTGGATGGAGGGGGAGAGTGTTTTTCAAATGAATTTTCAGATTTTCTACATGAACATGACATCAAAAGGCAATTCACTTTCAGGTATACACCTCAACAAAATGGGGTGGCAGAGAGGAAGAATAGATACATAGCAGAAGTGGCTAGAGCTTTATTAAATGAAATGAATGTTCCTAAGTCTTATTGGACTGATGTAACAAATATAGCCATATACATTATGAATAGGTGTCCAACCTCAGGAGTACATGGAGTTACACCATATGAAGCTTGGTGTGGTAAGAAACCCAACTTTTCACATCTCAAAGTATTTTTTTGTGTGTGTTATGTTCTGATACCTCAAGAATTGAGACTCAAGTTAGACCCGAAGGAAAATAGGTGTATATTTCTTGGATATTCTTCATAGCAAAAGGGTTTTAAATGCTATAATCCTTGCACCAAAAAGCTTAAGGTGTTTAGGAATGTAATATTTGATGAGTTGTTGCCTTGGTATGGTAGCAAATATGTGTTACAGGTTGATGATGCATATGAAGCCAAGAAGAAGTTCAAAGAGCAACAACAAAGCATAGAGATAATTGGTCCAACCACTTCAAGCACACCATCAAAGGACATTACTACATCATCTTGGCATGGAAGGACAAGGAATGAAGCTCATTCAAGTGAAGGAATTAGCAAAGGAAAGGAAAAGGCAAATGACGAAGACCATCTATGGGTAGACATGGAATCTACAAGTGATGAAGATATGGAAAAATTAGAAATTCAAGGATTTAAAGCATCTAAACCAAGGAGGAGGAGATTCCTACTAGCTAATGGTGAGGTAAAGTCATCCAATAGGGTTAAATACCCTATTCAGACGTTAACTTATGATTCCTTCATTGCAAGACACTATGTCTACATGAGTCAAGTTATAGCTTGTGAAGAACCTAACTTTTTTGAAGAAGAAAATAAACATAGGGAATCGATTGAAGCCATGGAGGAGGAAGTGAAGGCACTTGAAAAAAATGATACTTGGTCATTGGTGCCCAGAACAAAGGACATGAAAGTCATTGGCAACAAATTGGTATACAAGGTAAAGAGGCATACAAATGAGAGCATATTTAGGTATAAAGTTGTTCTGTAGACCTTTCTCTACAATCTATTGAACACTAATTAGGTTTTTGGTTATAGTAGGCACATACAAAACACCAGTGTTGTACTTGCCTCTAGCTTGTCCATAGCTTCCTCTATGGAAGCCTCTTCCCCTTTGGTTCCTTGTATTTTTGTAGCATTCTTCTATAGTGTGGTTGTTGAGACCACATATATTGCATGGTGAATTGTTGTAGGGTCTCCCCCTACCTTGCTTACCTCCTCTGCTCCTACCTCTTGCACCTCTCCCTCTTCCTGCATAATTAGCTTGAGAGGTACTAGCCTCGTCATCCTCTTTCTTACCTTTACCTTTGCCCTTAGCTTTATTCTTATCTATATAAAGGGTAGAAGATTGGTTACCTCTTGAGTTGTCACCATTTCTATTGAGCTTTGCCTCATGGATGAAGAGTTGTCCCATCAAGGTGTTGAGATCAGGTACTTGCATATCCATGTAGAGGTCTATAGTTGTGGTGAAGGAATCCCACTTGTCATCAGCTTATAGCTGTGGTGAAGGAATCCCACTTGTCATTCCATTGATGATCTGCCTCATTATGTGCTCTTCCTCTATCTCTTCTCTAATGCTTGCTAGCTGGTTTGCAACATCTTTCATTTTGGTTACATAATCAGCCACTCCTTGCTTTGGTTGTTTCTTGAGGGTTGTGAATTCCATCCACAACTAATTTTTCCTAGCTCTTCTATTTTAGGAGAAGTATGATGATAGCACTTCCCAAGTCTCTTGGGAGGTCTTAAAATTTCTAACATATGGTAACAAGAAATCTCATAGATATGACCTCACAAGAGCATCCTTTACACACCATGTGGTTAGCCTCTCTTGCTCTTCTTTTGTTGGTTGATGCTTGCTCCTCAAGATTGGCATGTCTTCATCTCCTAAGATGTATCCATATAAGCTTCTTTCTTGAAGGTATGCTTGCATCCTTAGAGATCGTGCTGAGTAGATTTTCCTGTCCAATTTGGTAGTGAAAGAGGGAAATCAGGATCAAAACAAATAATTAGACATATGATCCAAGGTCGAAAACTTGTTATTTTGGTTGAGACACCTACTCAAAATTTTGCACCAATCTGAGTACAACATCAATTATTAAAAATCCTTTTGGGGAACTTCAACTAGCTTAACAAGCTACCAATCATGAGTGGAATCATCTAAAATGATAAACTATATGTAGAGAGACATGCTTAGCAAGTTAAGCATCTATCCCGACTTTTACGAGCCTTGACAGTCATAGACCAGTGAGCGGAGATTGTTTGATATCTAATGATCGTGAGAAGCATTACTAATGAAACTTTGTAGGACTAAAGTGGATATGCTTGAGCTATCATGATTTAAATCAAGAGAAATGATCAGCTATACAATGAGAAGAAGCTCAAATAAATTCACCATTTTGATGGAGTGTGACAGAGATATGAGAGTAAGAAATAATGATCATATATGAATTAAATCATGTAAAAGTACAATGTCATTGGCAATAAGTCATTGCAAAATGAGTGAGGAAAGAGTGAGCTATGAGGTGAGCTCCTCGTCTCAATGAAAATACATGAAAATGATCTCTGAACCTCAAGATGCATGCGGGCATTTCATATCCTCTTTTATAGCTTGTGTTGCAGCCAAGGATTTGAATTCAAGTTCAAATTTACACCTAAAAGTGAATCCTAAAGTATAGGATTGATTCTCTCTTCAATCAAATACCAAATGATAGATGATTATATGCTTCCTAACTCCTCATGGGTTTATTACACTTTTACAAGGGTGATTGTAAGGCAAAGTTACAAGAGGGTGTACATATGAGACTTTCCATGTGTAATGCCAATACATCAAGTTGAGTGAGGTGATCAAGGATGTGGTCTTGGGCTTATTTGCACCAACATCATCCAAAAAAGCTCCATGTTGGGTGAACTTAACTTGAAAGCCTTTTTCAACTATTTGGCCTACACTTATTAGGTTTTTAGTGATAGTGGGTACATAGAGAACCTTACTCAAAATGATTGTCCTACCATTAGAATATTTGAAATTACAAATCTTTTCCTCATTGTGCTTAGTATCATCCTTTGTTTGTACTTCATATCTATGCTTTGGACTTTCCAAGTCAGATAGAAGAGCCATGTTTCTTGTAACATGGTTTGGACATCCTGAATCTATGTAGAACAAATAATCATCTTCTTTTCCTTCTTTGTTGCTTAGATTCATTCAAAGCAATGATTCTTCATGTTGTTAATCTTTTGAATAATTTTTGAAGTCCCTTCTATTGTGACTTCTATTGTTGTTGTTGAAGTTGTGTCCACTTCTACCCCTAGTGTTGCCATATCCACTCTTCCACTTTGTTGGGTTATAGGGTATGCACACATCCTCAATTGTGCATAGGAACCCTCCCTAGACCATGAGAATAACCCTCCTTGTATATACTTGAGTGTCACATGTGAGCACTCTCTTAGGGCACTTTTTAATATTTCTTCATGCCTTAGTATAGAAGACTCTTCATATTTTCACCCTTTTTGCCCTTCTAAGGAATTCCCACGTATGTCTTTTTTGGGGATTTGTTTGTTACACATTTGATGTTGGAATATCCTAGAAGATATGTTAGTTAGAGAGAGATCCACTTTTTGACTTTTCAAAAGAGCACATGGGGAATAGAGCTTAGCCTATATATAGAAGCTCATTTTTGTAAAGAGGGGAGCTTTTGGTCGACGTGATCTCATGTAATATCTCTTATCAATGGAAGAAGGCTCTCATTTACTCCAAGACTTGTTACATTTACATGTATTTATGTCTTTGTGAGTGTGTGAGAGTGGAGTGTGTGTGCCTATGCATGTCTCTCCTTTGTGTGAGTAGAGTAGTTGCATTTGCTTGTATTTTCCTCATGAACTAGGATCCTTGACTCCCTATTCTCCTTGTTTTCAAGCATGTGGCATAGCATGGGGTTGATGCCAATGGCCTTGAACATGTGGGAGGTAGGGGTGGATGAGACGAGAGTCACTCTTGAGCTTTCTTTCTTGCTTCCATGCAAGGTGGTGAGGGTTTTTGTTCTTTCCATGCTACAACCTCAACACTTTTTGGCACCATTGCCGGGGATGATCGACCTTTCATCACTTGGAGTGCTCAAGAATATGTGGTAAAGTATTGTGCTGCAATCGTTTTTGCTCAATTACGTAGGATTTGAGTTTTTGCATTGCACTTTCACCCTTCCTTTGGGCCAATTGCTCCCCATTTTCTTGCTTTTGTAGTGTAGTTTTAGTTCATTTCTGTTTGTTGCACAAAAACATCCCCTTACTCCCTTCTCTTTCTCGTTTCTCACATATACACACCCACAATGTGGCATCACTCACATCTCTGTCATTCCTTGAAGTTGATGCCTGCTTGGATTGGGGGGATGGGTGATCTTCTACTTCGCCCTTCCCTCTCTTCAATTTTTCAAGAAAAACCAAAAGAATTGGAATTTGAAATGGTATCTTAGGATTCCTATCACTCTACAAAGAAAGGAGCTTTAAAGGCTTTCAATTTGTCCATGCTCACTATTGAATGTGGGGAAAGGACTGCTAGATCTCTCTCTTAATTCTTTACCATGCTCGTTGCCCTAGGCCCCTAGTTGTTGTCAGAATAGGCTCGCAGGGAAGAGTTAAGTCCCTCTCTTCACACATTTTCAGCCATCAATGCATCTTTCAGGCCATGCACATTTGATGGGGAGAGTAAATCTCCCTCCCACTTTCTTCTTCTTCATGACGAGGTAGTGTCATGTCGTTGGCTTTCTTTCCTTCTACCCTCACTTTCGGGATGTGCTCGTTCACAAGCTCCCCTTGCGTGCACTGTGGATGGGAGGAAGCAAGCTTGCATGGATGTCTTTACCCCTACCTTGGGTAGGTCTATGCGCTGACAATGGAGGTGTCAAGCTGAGATGCTCATCGGGCCCTTTCATTTGAGGCAGAGGTTGTCGGGCTCTTCCTTTCTCCATCACCGTGGTGCTGCACTACTGTCACTATCACTCTGGATGCTCTTCGTTATTGAAGTTTGCTCTATCCCTCTATTGATTAGGGTGCACCCGATGGCTCTAAAGGCACTCTCTTGCCCCCAAATAGAGTATGATAGAATACCTTGGATCTGCTTACAGGGTAAAACCATCTCTGGTTAGGATCAGAGTAACTCAAGGTTGGCTCAAAGTTGATTTCTGGTAAACGTCTCTCTTTCTTTGTCTTCTCCCTACTTACCTCTGATGCAGAACTGCCTCAATCACTTCCCTCTTGACCTACTTTACGACATGGAGTGGCATGGGGTTGTCATGATACCCACCTTCCCTTTCTCTGGTGGATTGGGAGCCATCCGATAAATATGCCCTAGGTCAAACCATGGCTTGCACACCATCTATCTACTTGATGTTGCTTTTGTTTAAACTCCCCCTCAGTGTTGTTGAGCTATATGTCATTCTTGCCTCTTCTATTATGATGAAGAAACCAAAGTCCTAGGTCGAACTCGATGCTCCCCAGTTCACTGACTTACTCTTGGACCAGGCGTAGTAGATTCAATCCGAATCACCATCTAAATATATCAAAGATGCGGCCATACACAAAACGTGCAAGGAACCTCAAATGCTTTAATCATACCTCCGCGATTTTCTTCGCGTCAGATCTGGTGAACGTGTTTTGCTGGTATCTTTGGGTTGCCTGCGGAGATCTCCTTAGATTTTTTGCTAAGATCTCATCTGAGTTTCCTCATAAACTATGGTTGAGCCTCGCTTCCCCACTTTTTGTTCTCTATGATCAGAATTGAGTTGTGCATTCTCCTTGTCCTGATCTCTCTATTGGAGGTTGAGCTATGTACGTGCTCACTGTGCTATTTCTGCTTGGAAGTCGAGTCTATACTCCCACTTAAGTCTTGCATTAGGGTGTGAAAACACACTTGAGTCTTGATTGTGTATTACCCCATAGTATTCACTTCACTTACAGGACAGATTGAGTCTTGCCAATGGCATAGGTGTTCTCTATTTTTTGGGTTCAAAGTTTTGACTCTGCATGGGTTGGGCTTTGCTCCCTATCATCTTTGTGTATTAGGAGAAGCAGTTTCTTATCAAGAACCTCTATTTCTTTGATTCTCCTTGTAAGTATGCAGGGTTGAGTGTCTATGCGACTCCTCTTCTCCTCTCCGATGCCAGCTTTGCATGCCCCTATTGCTCAACTTCCTTTTTGTTTCTGTAGCTAAGCTCTATCAAGCTCCCTTGCATGGTCTTCAACCTGCTCATCTGTGAGACAACAAACTGAATATCTGGCCGAGTAATGCATAGGTAAATCAAGCATCCAACAGCCAACTGATAGAGAAGAGCATCAAATGCATCTCCAGCATCATGAAGACTCAATCATAAACCTGTCTCCATAGGAGTGGCAATAGGCTTATAGTCTTCAAGGCCAAAACGCTGCAATAATGTGTCAATATATTTCGTTTGACACAACGCCATTCCACCATCAACTTGCATAAACTGAATGCCCAAATAGTGATGCAAATGCCCCAAATCAGACGTCTCAAATGAGGCATGCAAATCAGCCTTGAAATCAGCAATATGCTTCTCAATAGGACCAGTGAGCAGCATTCGTCAACATAGACAACAATGATCAGAAGCACATCATTAGCACGCTTAACATATAAGGTGCTTTCAGTTGGACTGTTCTCAAAACCATGTGCAACCAGATAGGCATGTATCTTCTCATACCAAGCACGTGGTGCTTGCTTTAAACCATATAATGCCTTCTTTAACCTACACACCTGGTTTTCATGCCCTTTCTGCACAAAACCACGGGGCTGAAAAACATACACTTCTTCATGCAAGTCACCATTCAGAAATGTTGTTTTAATGTCCAACTGATGTACATTCCAACCATGATGGGCTGCAAGTGCCCAAATGCTCCAAACATTAGTCATACGACATGTAGGTGCAAAGGTCTCATCAAAATCAATGCCTCTTTCCTGCGCATAACCCTTTGCAACAAGCCTAGCCTTATACCTGTCAACTGTACCATCACGTTTACGCTTCAGCTTGTATACCCACTTAGTTCCAATGGCCTTCTTGCCAGGAGGCAAGTCACATAAAGACCATGTACCATTCTTCATTATAGCATCATATTCAAATTGCATAGCAGCCATCCAATTTTCTGAATTATGTGCTTCATCAAAAGAAACAGGCTCATTCTCATCATAGAGACTAGACGCAGCCATAGCATAGCAATCTGATGCAAAGGAGGCACTATGAGAGCCTGAAAGACTACGATATGACAAAGGTGCATCTAATTTGCTGTCACGCAAAGTTTGCACCTACCATTTTGGCATAGTTTTTGCCTGCTCAATATCAGCTCTCTCATCAACAAGTGCATCATGTAAATCTACATCAGAAATGGAATGATCTACATCATCATATGAACCCTGCAAAGGCTGAGAAGTTGCCTCATTAGGACCAGCACTAGAGTGTCCACCTATAAAAAGAGGCATCAAAGTATCATACATGTCTTTGGAGTTAACAGATGTCTCCTTAGTAAATGAAAGCAATGGGTGAATAGCATCTTCCACAAAGACAACATCATGGCTAACCAGAATGCGTTTAGTCTATGGATGATATAGACGATAGCCTTTACTTTCACAATTGTACCCAACAAAAATACATTTTACTACCTTATCATCCAATTTTCTACAATGTTGTTCAGGCACTAGTGCATATGCCAAACAACCAAAAACCCGCAGATGAGCAACATATGGCTTGCAGTCATGCCAAGCCTCATATGGAGTGATAGACTGCAGCGCTTTAGTGGGACACCTGTTCAGTACATATGCTGCACACATGACAGCCTCAAGCCAGAAACTATGTGGTAAAGCCTGACTCTTGACCATGCACCTCGCCATCTCCATGAGTGACCTGTTCTTCCGTTCATCAACTCCATTCTGTTGAGGTGTATACGGCACTGTACACTGGTGTTTTATCCCACGTTTAGCCAGAAATGCATTAAAATCAGAAGACATATATTCCCCCCCTCGATCAGAACGGAGGGTGCCCATTTTACATGTTGAAAGATTTTCAGCCAAAACCAAAAACTGTTTAAAGCACATGAACACTTCAGACTTTGCTTTGAGTGGATATACCCATGCATGCTTGGAAAAATCATCAATGAAAGTCACAAAGTAAAGGTAATTTCCAAAAGAAGGTGTCTGCATAGGACCACAGACATCACTATGTACAAGTTGCAATTTCTGAGTAGCCCAAACTAAACCATCTTTTGGAAAGGATGAACACTGCATTTTGCCCAAAATACAGCCTTCACAAACATGTTTTCCAGGTGCCTCAAGTTTGGGCAAAGAGGACACCATTTCAGATTTCTGCAGGCATAGCAAACTAGCGAAATTCAGATGACCAAAGCATGCATGCCAAAGCTTTGCATCTGACATAGCCTGAGAATCATTTACTGCACATGCCAAATCACTTATAGATCTTTCATAGTCTATGAGCTTATACATCCCACGACATAAAATGCAAGAAGCAATAATCACATCGCCATTTGAGAGATCATGAACTGTACACCTGTCATCAACAAATTTCACAACCAAGCCAATCTTGGCTAATGCAAAAACTGATAACAGGTTCTTTTTGATCCCTGGCACAAATAAAGCATCTGACAAAGTGAAAGAACTACCATCAGTAGTAGTCAAAATGATCTTACCAACTCCCATAACAGGATAAGAGCAGTTGTTGGCGCATGTAACAGTATTCCTTGTAGGGGCAGACTCGAGTGAAGAGAAGAAACTACGTTGCAAGGTAATATGTTTGGTTGCCCAACTGTCAAAATACCAAACATCTGACTCTACTGCAGACATGCACTGATCATAAGAAGATGGGTCAAAACTGCAGACAGTAGTAAACGCCCATTCTTCTTCCTGCACAAGATTTGCAGACTCTGTTTTTGGTGTAGAGGCCTCTGCAACAACCATTCCAGCCTCTTTCTTCTTTGCCTCTTTAGCAGCGACTTTTGGAAAGTTCTTTATGATATGATCATTCCCTTTACAGTACTTACAAAATAATTTCTGCTTTTCTGATTTCTTCTCATCTTTATCTTCCTTCTTCGAATATGCAGAATTAGCAGATTTCTGCTTACTAGTTGAAGAGCTCCATTTTCCTTTGCCCTTCTGACTAGCCAGGAAAGCTTGATCTGCAACTCGCATAATGGACCTGTTCTGCTTGGGCTGATCTTCCTGCAATAGAACAGAGACTAACTCCTCAAATGATAAGGCATTCGGATTGCCTTTCATCAGCAACCGAAGAGTAGAAGCAAAACTCTGATATGAGTCAGGAAGACCATTCAGAATGATCTGCACAAGTGAGCTATCTGGTATAACCTCATCAGCAGAAATCAACTGTTCCTTCAAATCTTTGATCTTCGTTAGGAAACTGTCCATAGAATCATCTTCATTCATGTGCTCACTCTCCAACTGTTTTGGGAGGTAAGCAACACGAGCCTCATTCCTAGCTTGGTACAATGTGGTAAGTGTATCCCAAGCATCCTTAGCTGTTCTGCAAGAGCGAATGTGAGGAATAATGGCACGTTTGACAGACAAAGCTATCAATGCATGTGCCTGGGAATCTCTGCCATCCCAGTGAATCTGCTCTATAGTAGGTGCAGCAGAAACAGTAGCACAAACATGAATCTGTGGAATATCATCTTCGACACCATCTTCATCAGCTCCAGCACCTGTATTTGCAGTACCTGTAGTCAGAGGTGTAATAGGACGTCTTTCAACACCCTGCACAATGTTCCATAATCCTTTTGCAACCAATACATGTCGCATCATATAAGCCCATAACGGGTAGTTGGTACCATCCAACTTATCCTCAATAGCCAACATACGGAATACGTCACTGCTTTCAGCCATGGCCGGTGACTAAAATACCTTGATGCAAAAAATTGACTGTATCTCAAAAAGTTGAACAGAACTGCCCAGACAAATTCTGCTAGACCTATAGCAGACTTTGAGATGCTTATACTGGCGAACAGAAACTGGTATATATGTTTGGCACAAAAAGACGAAATAGCCTACACAAGCACTGTGATAGTGCGTTCGGAGGCCGAAACGAGCTCAGATCGCGATTTCGGCACCACAGAGCGAAGATGTTTTGATCTCTGAAACACCTTGAGTATGCTCACCAAATTTCGTGCGAATCTGAGACTGCAAACAGAGGAGTGTCGATGGCACCCTAGATGAAGCAACAACCTGCTCTGATACCAATTGTTGGAGATACATGTCTGCGGAAGCACACGAACATCACAAGGAAGAAGAAGAAGCTTGGAGCACAAACACACAATACTGAATGTATTACCAAAGAATGTACAAAGATAAGTAGCCCATTAGGGCAATAGGCGTATATACAAGCCGGGGGAAAAAACCTCCTAAAGAGGGAAAAAAGTGCCCCAGCGGTCCTAGAGTGTTCACACACATCACTACTGAAACATATCAACAACACATTGGGCATGATGTTCCAAAATATGTGTTTCCAACTCTATTATACACTTGCATTTGTATTGGCCAAACCCATGTATCGTTGAAAATAAAGTCTATGTTTCATTGCACTATCCTTTTCACACATATCATAATGTATGTTCGTTTTCTAGCTAACTATCTAATCATTTTGGAACACATGGTTCTCATAATATTTTGCAGACTTGCTGATATCAGCATTGTATGAAAGAAGTTGGGAACATCGGTCCATCAAGAAAAGACCCATATTCAACTCATGCTTTATAGTGCAATGTTCCTAGAGATGTGGGATCCTACCAAGCCAGCTAATGGAGGATATGGAGTCTACAATCCATCTCAATTTTACTGTTCTCTTGGTCTTCTAATGTTCCTAACTCCTAAGAAACTAAGACTTGTGTTTTATGAATGATTGCAGTTCTTTGATAATTGTTTTCATACAAACTATAGGATAGTGCTGGGTTGCTCTTCATGGTGGATTCACAGAATCAGCATGCAGATATAGGGGATGCTCTTTTAGAAATAAAATATGTGTTTGGCTTGATGTGGTACACTAACATGGGTTTTGAGTTTTTGTGATTTCCATATGGGGATAGGCTCCAAAGCTCCATCTAGACTACCAACAGAACTCTATTTTTTGTTAACTGTCTGTATTTCATGAACGCCTACATGATCAATGTTAAGGAAACACTCACGAATTTGACGCAACAGACAAGAAAGAAACAGAATCTTCCGGAAAATCAGTGCACAGGTGTACAGTATGCAAAGTTAGTGCGCGGTGTGCGCATAACAGAGCAATTAACCGCGGCGGGCGCGTAAGGCGCGTATAACGCGAATTGAAGAATGACAGGGCAGAGGAGCGCCAAAGAAAGTGTATATATATATAGCAAGATTTGAAGAACAATACGACGATGATACGCAGAGGAGAACAAGAGATAGATATAGAGAAGGAAGAGAGAAGACGCCATAGATCGCGTATGAGTGAAGAGAGAGTTAGAAGTTCTCAGAAGACGCCATAGATCGCGTATGTACAGATGAATAACACAAGCCTGAAGTGTCGGGTCTTTTCATCTGAAGAGAGATGGTAATAAGAAACTACTCACTGTAGGAGAGTTTCTGTAACTTGAGCAAGAAGAGGCCAAGCTTACTTGTACACATCTTCTCTAATCGAAAACACATGTTCATGTGGATGTTTGCGCGTAATCTTTACTTGTGAAGAATCTGAAGCTATTTCGTGTTACGGTAGGAAGTTCCGTTTATCGTTAACTGTCACGACTCGTTACTAAACGTGCTTCAGTACCTTCTCTGTAAACGCATGAATAACAGTTTACTCAGTTTCAGTAATTTCCGGTCAGTTACAGTTTCTCAGAAAATAAGATTTTTCGGTAGAACAACGAAGTATAACTCGCAGCAGAGTTCGAAGCTTTGTATGAGAGATAGCTCATCTTGTAGCTAGACGTCTCTACTTTAAGCTGGTCACAGTTTCCGGTGGAATGGAGATGTACACACAGTACAAAAGTTAACCGGAAAGTAGCACTTCAGAACTGAGAAGTTTTTCTTAAACTTTCAGAAGAGTTCATTAAGTGGAGAAAGCTCACGAATCACTTTCTTACTTCTTGTATGTTCACTTGAAGTAATTATAACCAAAGTAGCAGTTCATTTCGGTGAAGTTCCGGTACGACTACGGTGTCAGTCCAGTGACAGTCTGGTGAAGTTCCGGTGGAACTTGTGTCGCAGGATAACACAGTTAAAGCGATGCTAATTAGGCTGAGCTACTGTTGATCACAGAGGTGTTCTGAATCACTCTAGTTTAGCATTCTATTAAGGTGGCGCGGCAACTTCCACAGGCCTGACAGAGTTCAAGCTTTGTCGCGAAACTCACCTTCAGGGCGAAAGTATTTCCGCAACAAGTGGCGTTAGAGCTGAAGTTTTCGCCAACAATTGGTATCAGAGCAGGTTAATCTCCCAAAAATTGGTATAAGAGCCTAAAGTATTCTCTATCATGGCAGACCACGTCCAAATTGATAAACTGGACAGAGATAATTATCCCGCATGGGTAATGCGCATGGAAGCCTTACTTATGAGTAAGGACTTAATGATGTACGTGACCGGAGAAGAAAAGAAACCGACCTTCGAAGATGATAGTCAACCGGAAAAAGAAGAACTAGACGCCCTAAAGCTGTGGCAGAAGAAAGATGCAACGGCAAGAGCCTACATCTACAACACTGTTTCAGATCATCTGCTACCGCACATTAGAGGTTTGGAGAAAGCGGAGGACATATGGAGTGCATTGGAAGATCACTTCCAAAATACTATGAAAGCTAGGAAAGCCAGCCTATGGTCCGAATTCACAACGTTCAAAAAGAAGCCGAGTCAAAGCATTAGTGACTACGTCACTAAAATGAAGGATCTAGCAGATAGTCTGGGATCCATAAATGAAGATGTCGAAAATCATAGATTGATAGCACAACTGCTCACAGGGTTGAGAGGAGATGAAAGGTGGAAACCTTTCGTACTCTCAACTGAACTTTCTTTAAATCATTTTGTACCAGATTTAAATCAGTTGCTTGGTTTGATGCTCACATATGAGCAAGACCTGAAAGGAGACGCAGACAAAGGACATAGCTCAGCAATGTATATGAAGAACAAGAAGAAAGAAAAGGGTAAGCCAAAAGACGAAGAAGAATCGAGCTCTCACGCCTATTACGCAAGAGGGAAAGGCACTGGCAGAGGAAGAGCAAGAGGAAGAAGTAGTCAGAATACTAACAAGAAAGTCTGCTGGATTTGCGGACTAAGTAATCATCTGGCGCATGACTGTTGGCACAATCAACAAGGATCAAATCAAAGCCAGAACAGTAATAGCAGAGGTAGAAGCGGAAGATATCAAAGTAACTTCCAAAGAGGAAGACAAAACCAAAGAGGAGGCTACGGTAGAGGTGGAACAAGAAGTTGGGGACAGAGCCAATCCTACACACCACCTACAACAACTACGCAAATGACACACAGAATGAAAGTCATACATCGTTGATGATGAACTCAATCAACACATCTGATAACGAAGATCTAAAGGTATTTTACATTGACTCTGGATGTTCTAATCACTTGTCAGGAAACATAGAACTGATGTCAGAATTGGAAAAAGGAAGTGCGAGTCACACTGTTCAAACAGGTGACAATACAAGACACAAAGTACAATCAATCGGAAAAGTGAAATGCAAAAGTGGAGCAGATTTGCTAACCAATGTTTTGTATGTTCCAACAATACCGAAAAATCTGATCAGTGTGGGACAGATAGTCGAAAAAGGTTTTCAGGTCAGATTTACAAACAAAGGAGTATTTGTAGAAGATCCCAAGAACGGATATTATCAGATCGTTTCTGGTAAGAAAGAAGGCAGACTCTTTACCTTAAGAGTACAAGGGAACATTGGCCAAGCGCTGCTCACACATGATGAAAAGGTAATTACAGAACTTGATCTCTGGCACAAGAGATTAGGTCATTTTCACGAAAAAGGAATCAAAGCTATGATAGCGAATCAGTCTGTACTGGGATTACCGAACGTACAGAACCAACATATGATTCACAAATGCGAAGCCTCTCAGATGGGAAAAGCCCACAGGTTACCTTTCCAGAAGAAAGGATTCAAACATGACAGTGTGCTGGAACTCATACATACAAATGTATGGGGACCAACGAAAGAAGGATCAATCAGCGGATCAAGGTACTATGTTTTATTCATTGATGATGCAACAAGGTGGATAACTCTTTATGTTTTGAAGGAAAAGTCAGAAGTGTTTGGAGCCTTCAGGAATTTTCATGCATATGCTGAAAGGCTTACCGGACGAAAACTTAAAAGACTGAGGTCTGATGGAGGGGGAGAATACTTCTCCCGAGAATTCAATGACTATCTTTGGAATGCAGGTATTAAGAGAGAAATAACCTGCAGATATACACCACAACAAAACGGTGTAGCAGAAAGAAGGAACCGAACTCTAGTCGAGTTTGCACGAGCTATGCTAAAAGAAAAAAATTGCCCAGATTATCTTTGGGCTGAAGCCGTAAATACAGCTACATACTTGGTAAACAGATTACCATGTACAGCCTTAGAAGGAATGACCCCTTATGAAGCTTGGTGGGGAAAGAAGCCAACACTTGATCACTGCAAAGTGTTTGGATCAGTAGCGTATGCTTATGTACCGTCTCAACTCAGACATAAGCTTGAACCAAAAGCAGAGAAATATGTATTCGTCGGATATGATGAGAAACAGATGGGTTACAGGTTATGGAGTCCTCTAACCAAACATTTTACTGTTTCCAGAGATGTAACATTTGATGAACAGAAAAGCTGGTATGCAGATCAGAGTCATACAGCTGAAGAATTTGAAGAAGAGATAAAAAGAAGAGAGAAAGGTAAAACAATCATACAGGTAAACAAAGAAGACGAGGCAAGTACGTCCAGGACCGGAATAGGTATAAGGAACGAAGATGAAGACATGTACTCAGACACACACGAAGAATATGAGCTAAGAAGGTCAAACAGAGTAAGAAGACAACCGGAAAGATACTCATATGATACATCGTATATAACTCAGAACGATTATGCATACATGGTCAAAGACGATGATGAACCTCAGATCTATGACGAAGCCAAAGGCAAGAAGCAATGGCAAGAAGCAATGAAAGAAGAATTCACCGCACTGGAAGAGAACAAGACATGGGAGCTTGTTCCTAAACCGAACGGTAAGAAAGTAATTGGAAATAAATGGGTGTTCAAAATAAAGAAACTTGCAGATGGAAGGATAGCCAGACATAAAGCGAGACTGGTTATCAAGGGCTATGCTCAGACGCATGGCATAGACTATGACGAGACGTTCAGTCCGGTGGCAAAAATGTCAACCATAAGAACAGTAATTGCTATAGCAGCATCAAAAGGATGGAAGCTAAGTCAGCTAGATATAAAGAATGCATTCCTGAATGGATATATATCAGATGAAGTCTATATGGAACAACCGGAAGGGTTTACAAGTTCCAGATACCCAAATTTTGTTTGCAGGTTAAGAAAAGCACTTTATGGACTGAAGCAAGCTCCAAGAGCTTGGAACTACAGACTTGTGAAGTATCTCAATGAACTTGGATACCAAAGTTCGAAGGCAGATGCAAGTCTACTCATCAAAAGGCTAGAAGAAGGAATGATCTACATTTGTATCTATGTAGATGACATAATAATTACAGGTACCTCAGATGCAGGAATCACAGAGGTAAAGAAACTGCTAGAAAAGGAATTCAAGATCAGTGACTTGGGAAAGTTATCATACTTTCTAGGTATGGAAATCACATATACAGATCATGGTGTATATGTCACACAAGAAAGGTATCTCCTGAACTTACTGAAGAAGTTCAATATGGAAAATTGTAGAGAAGCTTCAACACCGCTTGAAGTAAATCATAAACTCAGCAAATATAGTGGAACAAAATTCAAGGATATGAAGAAGTATCAATCGTTAGTAGGAAGCCTAATATATGCTACGCTAACAAGACCGGATCTCAGTTTTTCGGTGGGAGTTCTCTCACAGTTTATGCATTGTCCGACAGAGCAACATTGGGTTGCAGGACAAAGAGTTCTCAGATATATCAAAAGAACTATAAAGGAAGGATTATATTATCCTTTTACGTCAGATATAAAGCTCAGAGCATATAGTGACTCAGATTGGGCAGGAAGTCAAGATGACCGAAGATCAACGCACGGGTATATGATATACCTAGGAGATAAGCTGGTAAGCTGGTGTTCGAAGAAGCAACACACAGTAGCCTTATCATCAACAGAAGCAGAATACAAAGGACTGGTAGAAGCAGCAAAAGAAGTAATATGGATGCAGACTTTACTTAAAAGCATGGGTATAGATCAAAGTATACCGATCATACATGGAGATAATATGAGCTCGCTGTATCTTGCAGCGAATCCTGTGTTTCATGCAAGAACAAAACACATAGAGATTCAGTACCATTTCCTAAGGGAAAAAGTAATGGAGAAAGAGATAGAAATAGTCTACACTCCTACAAAAGATCAGATTGCAGATATTCTGACAAAGAGCTTGGATGGAACAAAGACAAACAGATTCAAAGAGATGGCAGGAATAAAAGAAAGGAAGATATATGAAAGACCGGAAGATGTCAAATTAGTGATTGAGGGGGAGCTGTTAAGGAAACACTCACAAATTTGACGCAACAGACAAGAAAGAAACAGAATCTTCCGGAAAATCAGTGCACAGGTGTACAGTATGCGAAGTTAGTGCGCGGTGTGCGCATAACAGAGCAATTAACCGCGGCGGGCGCGTAAGGCGCGTATAACGCGAATTGAAGAATGACAGGGCAGAGGAGCGCCAAAGAAAGTGTATATATATATAGCAAGATTTGAAGAACAATACGACGATGATACGCAGAGGAGAACAAGAGATAGATATAGAGAAGGAAGAGAGAAGACGCCATAGATCGCGTATGAGTGAAGAGAGAGTTAGAAGTTCTCAGAAGACGCCATAGATCGCGTATGTACAGATGAATAACACAAGCCTGAAGTGTCGGGTCTTTTCATCTGAAGAGAGATGGTAATAAGAAACTACTCACTATAGGAGAGTTTCTGTAACTTAAGCAAGAAGAGGCCAAGCTTACTTGTACACATCTTCTCTAATCGAAAACACATGTTCATGTGGATGTTTGCGCGTAATCTTTACTTGTGAAGAATCTGAAGCTATTTCGTGTTACGGTAGGAAGTTCCGTTTATCGTTAACTGTCACGACTCGTTACTAAACGTGCTTCAGTACCTTCTCTGTAAACGCATGAATAACAGTTTACTCAGTTTCAGTAATTTTCGGTCAGTTACAGTTTCTCAGAAAATAAGATTTTTCGGTAGAACAACAAAGTATAACTCGCAGCAGAGTTCGAAGCTTTGTATGAGAGATAGCTCATCTTGTAGCTAGACGTATCTACTTTAAGCTGGTCACAGTTTCCGGTGGAATGGAGATGTACACACAGTACAAAAGTTAACCGGAAAGTAGCACTTCAGAACTGAGAAGTTTTTCTTAAACTTTCAGAAGAGTTCATTAAGTGGAGAAAGCTCACGAATCACTTTCTTACTTCTTGTATGTTCACTTGAAGTAATTATAACCAAAGTAGCAGTTCATTTCGGTGAAGTTCCGGTACGACTACGGTGTCAGTCCAGTGACACTCTGGTGAAGTTCCGGTGGAACTTGTGTCGCAGGATAACACAGTTAAAGCGACGTTAATTAGGCTGAGCTACTGTTGATCACAGAGGTGTTCTGAATCACTCTAGTTTAGCATTCTATTAAGGTGGCGCGGCAACTTTCGCAGGCCTGACAGAGTTCAAGCTTTGTCGCGAAACTCACCTTCAGGGCGAAAGTATTTCCGCAACAAGTGGCGTTAGAGCTGAAGTTTTCGCCAACAATCAATGTTTTGAATTCACTTCTAAATAGTAATGTTGTTTAATACTTCATCACAGTGTGTTGAGTCACTTGATTGCTCATATCATTGTATGGCTTAAGTTTTCACACCATTGGGCTCTCAGTTCACAGATTCTAACTGCCATTTGCATTGCAAGTGTTTGCTTTATATTGCAGGAAAATATCTTGACCAATTTTTTTTGAATCTATGTTGATCTTGCATATTTTTTTGATGGAAAGGAATTGTTGCATGTTTGGTACTGATCACTCTCAGGTTAGGTTTGAAGATTCGCACGATCAGAGCAGCATGGGAGTAGTGTTCTTTGGGATGACCCGACTAATGAGGATTCTACCTAAACTTGGCCTTAGTCTATCTTGATTTGTATGATTAGGCAATGATCGAATGATTTACTCTATGCTATGACATTGTGAATGACTCCTTTGGTTGATCATGTTACTCTTGTACTCTCATGATCACATGAAAATATGCAGGCCAATGCACAATCATCAGATGCACTACAACAGCAATGTTTATCTCATGTTTTTGTTATTTCTGTGCTAACACAATTAGGATTTTTAGCATGGTAAAGAATCCGAAGAATGTTTGGAGGTCATCTTGTTCCAAGGATTGAGTGATTGGTTTTTGCTAGGGAAGTAACTCTCTAGTTTCACAATGCTCATTTAAGGCTTATTTATTAATGCATTACAGGTCAACACACTCAGAACTTCAGCATTGATCCTTCTTACCTCCTATAGATGATTTTCTACTCTACTTTGCGGGAATAAAAGTTGTTTGAATTTCATGAATGCTTGTAGAATGATAGGAGTCATAATGTTGCACTATTGTCTAATCATTTTGTGAGTGCATAACACTCATGTTAATTAGCAAGCTTGTTGGCTAGGAGCATAGTATAAATGATTATAAGATAAACATGAAACCACATTCATCTCATGCTTTACATTACAAAATGTCACACTCTCACTTGAAAATAATAGATTATGGCATCATAGATATATAAGAGATAGGCACTCTTGGTCCTGACTAGGCTCCTTGATTTTTTGGGCTATCGTTTTTTGGATCGCAAGAGCAAGAAGATTTTCACGCAGAATTCTCTCTAGAAGAGCAAGTCTTGTAGCAATGGATGCTCTCTGAAGTGGAAACTACAATTAGAATAAAATGTTATTGTTTACTTCTTTTTATAAACAGTCTACTTGTTGTGTATGTTTACTTTCAGGTTTGGGAGCTCTCGGGTGAGGCTCTATCAGTCCTACAAAGGACTACATTGTGGGAGGAATGCTGGGCTGACTGCCCCCTAAGGGGATTGTGTAGCCCAACTCTGAAGACTAAAGATTTGCAAATTGAAGGAAGGACTAAAGGCTTAAAGATAGATGTGCTGCAGATTCAAAGATCACTGAGAACCTGAAGACCTGTAGGCATCCAGCGTGAATCTTTGCTGACTGAAGTAATTGCAGATCTGAAGACCAGAAGATTTCAACTTGGATAAAGTTTAGCTGTGTATGATCCTCTTATCTTAGCTTTGTCGAGGTAGACAAAGACTAGAGGGGGGAAAGTGTTAGGTTGTAGGGTATGCACACATCCTCAATTGTGCATAGGAACCCTCCCTAGACCATGAGAATAACCCTCCTTGTATATACTTGAGTGTCACATGTGAACACTCTCTTATGGCACTTTTTAATATTTCTTCATGCGTTAGTATAGAAAACTCTTCATATTTTCACCCTTTTTGCCCTTCTAAGGAATTCCTACGTATAAAATCCCACGCACGTCTTTTTTGGGGATTTGTTTGTTACACATTTGATGTTGGAATATCCTAGAAGATATGTTAGTTAGAGAGTGATCCACTTTTTGACTTTTCAAAAGAGAAAATGGGGAATAGAGCTAAGCCTATATATAGAAGTTCATTTTTGTAAAGAGGGGAGCTTTTGGTTGAGGTGCTCTCATGTAATATCTCTTATCAATGGAAGAAGGCTCTCATTTACTCCAAGACTTGTTACATTTACATGTATTTGTGTCTTTGTGAGTGTATGAGAGTCGAGTGTGTGTGTCTATGCATGTCTCTCCTTTTTGTGAGTAGAGTAGTTGCATTTGCTTGTATTTTCCTCATGTAATAGGATCCTTGACTCCCTATTCTCCTTGTTTTCAAGCATGTGGCATAGCATGGGGTTGATGCCAATGGCCTTGAACATGTGGGAGGTAGGGGTAGATGAGAGGAGAGTCACTCTTGAGCTTTCCTTCTTCCTTCCATGCAAGGTGGTGAGGGTTTTTGGTCTTTCCATGCTACAACCTCAACACACTTCCTTTCGGGGTCTTTCCATTTAACCACCAATTCTGAGTGGTGTGGTTGGTCTTATCACATATGGCACAAGGTTGAACATTTTGGCCTTTGTTTGTGTCACGTTTTGGTTCTTTCATCATCCCTTTCCACTTGCTCTTGCTTGCAAATTTGGCTTGGGAAGTCTCCTTTTCATCCTCCTCCTTGTTCTTGCCTTTCAAATTCTTGTCCTTCTTATCTACATATAGAGCACTAGGTGAATTACCATGATAGGAGTTACCTTCCTTTATTCTATTTTTGGTCTCTTGATTGAACAATTGTCCAAGAAAAATGTTGAAGTCTAGATTTTTCACATCCATGATGAGATCATAAGCCATGGTGAAGGATTTCCCTTGCTTATCACTTCTAATTCCATTTTGAAGCCTCTTCTTTAATTAGCTCTCCAATAGATGCTAATTGATCTCTAGCTTCCTTGATCTTGGTAACAAATTCTATGATAGTATGTTTAGGTATCTTCTTCATTTGGTTGACCTCATTCCAAAGGTCATTCTTTCTTGCTCTGGTACTAAAAAGAAAGCCTTTAGGGATATCCCAAGTCTCTTGAGATGTCTTGGATCCTCTAATATGTGGTAATAGAAAATCAAAGATAGAGATTAGAATGTATGACCTTCCTTGAGCATTCCTTGCACAACAAAGTGTGAGCTTATCTATCTCCTCTTGCATAGGTCCTCCTTTGGATCTTGGAGTAGGCACAACTTCATCACCTGCTACAATTTCATAAAGATTTCTACCTTGAAAATAGGCCTTCATTCTTTTTTTCCAAGACACATAGTTGTGTCTATCAAGCTTCTAAATCATTGAGGGAAAGCCATCACCCATCTTGATATAGCTCTGATACCACTAAGAGAACTTGGACAAGAAGGAGGCAGAACAGTGAGTTGCAAAGTGACAAAGTTTGGTCAAGCCAACTACCATAGGACTAGCCCTTGAGCTTATGGAGAAATTGGCAACAAAGGAGACAAAGAAGAAAGAGGCTGGAATGGTTGGTGTAGAGGTCTCTACACCTTAAATAGAGTTTTTCGATCTTGCTAAGAATGAAAAATGGACATTGCTTAATGTTTGCACCTATGACCCATCTTCTCATGAGCAGTCCATGTTTTTAGTAGAATTGGATGCTTGGTACTTTAACAGTGATGCAACCAAATATATTACCTCATAGTGTAGTTTATTCATTTCACCTTAGCTTGTCCTCACAAAGAATACTATCACATGTGCTAACAAAGCCTCTTATCTTTTAATGGTATTTGAAAAAAATCATTTTCATTACTATTGATGGTAGATATTTGACATTGTCCGATACCTTATATGTTCGAGGGATAAACGAAAATTTGTTATTAGTTCTAGCGTTAGCGAAGATTGGTTTGATTTTCAAATTCATTGACAAGAGATATGCACTTCATGATATCTAAAATGGTGATGCATTATTGCTTGTGGCATCTTATGCCATGGGATCTATAGGCTCATAGATTATGCAAAATATTTGAATGCTTCAACATGTGTAGTTCATGATTCTCACACTATCACAAATGCAAAGCTTTGAAAAGCATGCTTTGGTCATTTGAATTTTGTTAGTTTGCTTCACATAGTGAAATTTGAGAGGTTTCCTCTCTAGCCAAACTTGAGGCACCTTCTAAACATGTAATGTTGGTTTTATTATGGAAAAAAATGCAACCTTCCTCCTTCCCAAAAGGCAATTTAGTGAGATCTACTCATAAATTGTAGCTTGTCCATACTTATGTATGTGGTCCTATGCAGGCATTGTCATTTGCGAACTACCTATACTTTGTGACTTTCATTGTTAAATTTTAGAAGCATGCATAGGTTTATCCATTGAAATAAATATCGAAAGTTATTACGTGCTTTAAACAATTCCTACTTATGGCAAAAAATCTTTCAACATGCAAAATGAGCACCCTCCACTTTGAGCGAGGAGAAAATACATGTATTCTAATTTTGATGCATTTTTGGTTGAGTGTGGGATAAAACATTAGTTTATTATTGTTACACTTATGTGTTCCTCGAGTAGCTTTGATGTGAACCTTTTCCCTATACATGGGCACTTTTTACTCTAGTGCTGGCTAGAGGTTTTTTCCCCATGTTACCACATACTTGATACTCTCATATGTGGTGGTACTTTGTACTTAGGGATATCATTCAGCTCTTACTTCAGTTCAGTTCATCGATCAATAGAGAGAGCTATTCCAGCCATCGTCTTCTCTGTGTGTCTTGCTACGTTTGTGCTCCTTGTGTGTGCTTCTTGTGTGTCTCTCGCACTTCTACACACACCCAACAGTGGTATCAGAGCAGGTTTAGCTCCTTCTCAAGTTTCGGTTTTTCGTGTCACGGCGCGCGCACTTTAACCGTGCAAATCGACTTCGGAGCATAGAACTGTGAATTTCAGCAACCGGAAAACATTTCCATTAGGTGTGCTGGGGTTTTAGCCCCGTTTCGAATCCATTCGTGTAGTCATAATCGCCATCAGAGTGATGGTTTGTGAGCTGAAATTTCAGCACTCATTTCAGTTTTCGTCGAAGTGAAGATTTTGTCACATTCTTGTTCCTTAGTGAAATGGCGGGCAGCAATGACTTGTTTGGCATGCTTCAAGCTGAAGATAAGCTTGATGGGACCAACTATCCGATGTGGTCTTACATGATGAAGCATGTTCTTGTTGCAAAACAACGTTGGAAATAGTGGCAGATGTAGATCGAAGACCGGTAGGTGCTTCTACTTCACAGTCTACTGTCACAGATGAGCTTCTTCTTCGAGTCCAGTGGTTTCTCCTTCTCCACCTACACAGGAGCAGCTTAGATGGGATGGAAAAGATGCTCAAGCTCATGCTTTGATTGCGCTTTCAGTGAAGCGTCATATAGTTCCACACATTCGGTCATGTTCTACATCACGACAGGCATGGGACACTCTTGCTTCTTTGTATGCCGTGCGTAATGAAGCACATCTTGCATACTTGAGGAAGCAACTTGAGGATGTGTGTATGGCTGAAAATGAGTCGGTGGATGTGTATGTGACACACATCAAGGACTTGAAAGAGCAATTGGCAAACATAGATGAGATCATTCCAGATGCATCACTCATTTCTACATTGTTGAAAGGATTACCGGAATCTTTTCAAAGCTTTGCTACTACACTCCGTTTGGTTGCAAAAGGAAATCCTAATATGTATGCATTTGATGAGGTTGTGTCTCTTCTTTTGCAAGAAGAGCAATCTAGAGTGAATAGGAGTGGTTTGATTGAGGGAACGCAAGCACTTGCTATCTCACAAAAGGGAAAAAGCAAGTATGGTTCAGCTTTTGGTTCATCAAAACCAAAGCCTCAAGCTTCCTCTTCCACTCATTCCTCTAATGATGGTGATTTGCAAAAGAAGAACAGATGCAAATATTGCCGGAAGGCTGGTCATACTACTGATGAGTGTAGAAAGCTTGCTAAATGCAATGAAAAGAAGAAGGAATTGGGCATGTCTATTGCTAAAAATTCAGCAAATGCAAAGAACGATGAAGCTAACATGGCTCAAGATTTTTGGGCATGTGTTGTTACATGTCATTATGATGCTTCTTTACATTCTAAATGTATGGTTGTGAGTGAGGCTGATTCGGATTGGTTCTTTGATAGTGGTGCTTCAAAGCACATAACATCATGCAAAAGATTTTTTGCCTCTTTGAAAGATGCACCTAAAGGAGGACATGTGGTGTGTGCAAACAATGCCTCTTATCCTATCATTGGAGTAGGAGAAATTGAGCTTATGGCTGCAAATGGAGGTATGATTCTCTTGAAAAATGCATTGTATGTGCCCGGTATCAAGAAGAACTTAATTTCAGTTCCGTTGATTGCCAAAGCTGGACTTCATGTACACTTTGTTGATGATAAGTGTATGGTTCATGATTTCAGCAATGGCAATGTTATTGTGATGTCCGGTACATTATGTAATGGTTTGTATCGCATGCATACATACAAGAGGGCTGCCTCGAATGCCTTAGTTGCTCATAGTTCTTCCATGGCTGAAATGGAGCTTTGGCATGCTCGTTTTGGTCACTTGAACTTCAATAGTTTGCTCTACTTGCAAAAGAAGGACATGGTTACTGGCTTGCCTACACTTGAGTCCATTGAAAAGCATGCATGTGAAGGTTGCATTCTTGGAAAAATGCATCGTGCTTCTTTTCCAAAAGATAGTCACACACACACTACAAGAAAATTGCAACTTGTTCATAGTGATGTATGTGGTCCGGTCAAGACTCCATCTTTTGGGAAGCATGTATATTTTGTTACCTTCATTGATGATGCTACTCGCCATACATGGGTGTATCCTATGAAAGCAAAGAATGAGGTATTTTCTTGCTTCAAAGCATTTTTAGCTATGGCTGAAAATTTTTCTTCACAAAAGCTTTTGACTCTACGCACGGATCGTGGTGGTGAGTACATGTCACATGAGTTTAATGCTATTCTTCGTGAAAGAGGTATCTCCCACCAATGTACGGTGCCATATACACCTCAACAAAATGGTGTTGTCGAGCGTAAAAATAGAACTCTACTTGAAATGGCACGATGTATGGTTAAAGGAAAGCATCTTCCTCATAAGTTTTGGATGGAAGCGGTCATGTGTGCAAATTATGTGTTGAATCGCTGCCCTACAAAAGCATTGAGAGTCATCACTCCTTATGAGGCTTGGAATGGTCATAAGCCTATGGTTAGTCATATGCGTGTGTTTGGTTGTTTGGCATATGCTCTTGTGCCATCACAACAACGTCACAAACTTGATGACAAGGCAAAGAAATGTATATTTGTTGGTTATAGTGCTGAAAGTAAGGGATATCGGTTGTACCATCCATTGACGAACATAATTATTGTGAGTCGAGATGTGGTATTTGCTGAAAATTCAGTTTTCCCTCTACTTGAATGCAAAAAACTGCCAACAGTTAGCTCACAAGATGTATTCGATACACTCATGCCTTTGTTCCAAAATGGTGCGCTTGACTATGGCCATGTAGACAGCCAACTGAGGTTCAAAGGGCTGAAAAATTCCAGCCAAATAGGGCTGAAAATGCAGAGAATTTCCAGCCAGACATGGCGGAAAAAATTCAGCCAAAAATTATCAAAACTGTTGGAAATTTCCAGCCACATATGGTTGAACATTTGCGTCAAAATATGGTTGAAAGTGAGCATGAAATTCAGCCCACGCATGATGTACATATTGAAGATGTTTTACATAATGAACGCATGTCTATCAAGAGTGCACAATCTATGCCAAAGTGGATGAAACAAACTTTGCAGGACAGCAAATTGAGTGCACCTTTACTTGGTAGAACAAGATCAAGCTCTCACCATGCATCAAGTAATTTTGTGGATTATTCTCTTATTGCTACAGCATGTAATGAAGAGCCACTTTCTTTTGAAGATGCATGTGACGATCCACAATGGATGAGTGCTATGCAATCAGAAATGGATTCCATACATAGGAATGGTACTTGGGAGTTATGTGAATTGCCAAAAGGAAAGAATGCTATTGGTACAAAGTGGGTTTACAAGATTAAGAGAAAATCTCATGGTAGCATTGATCGCTACAAAGCTAGATTGGTTGCCAAAGGATATGCGCAACAATATGGCATTGACTATGAGGAAATGTTTGCACCTACTTCACGCATGACTACTATTCATACCGTGGTTGCATTGGCTGCCCATCGAGGTTGGAAAGTGCATCAATTGGACATAAAAATAGCCTTCTTGAATGGTGATTTGCAAGAAGAGGTCTATGTGAAGCAACCTCTTGGATTTGCTATGAAAGGGAAAGAGCATATGGTTTGTCGCTTGCATAAGCCTTGTATGGTCTCAAGCAAGCTCCACGTGCATGGTATGACAAAATACATAAGCACTTGATTGCTCTTGGCTTCACATGTAGTCCGATTGAAAGCACACTCTATGTACGCAAAAATGGGGCTGATCTTATAGTGCTTGTTCTTTATGTCGATGACATACTCTTGACTGGGTCATGTGATGCAAAACTTGACATTCTTATGGCTGATTTGCAGCATACTTTTGATGTCACTTATCTTGGTCTTTTAAGCTACTACCTTGGCATCCAGTTTGTATCTGTTGAGGGGGGAATTGTTATGCATCAAGCCAAGTATGTTGAGAAACTACTTCAGCATTTTGATTTTGAGGATTGTAAGCCAGTTTCCACACCAGTTGAGACAGGATTCAGGTTCTTAATTGAGGATACCAGTGATGCATTTGACACTTCTCTTTATCAGCAAGCTGTGGGATGTCTTATATATGCATGCAACACAAGGCCGGATATACAGTATGCAGTTTCCCAGTTGAGTCGATTCATGCATAACCTTGGCACTAAGCATTGGCAAGCGGTGAAACGTGTGTTTAGATATCTTCGAGGCACTTTGAGCTTAGGTCTCTTTTATGGCAGAGATGTTCAACCATGGTTGCATGCTTTTACAGATAGTGATTGGGCTGGTTATTATGATACTCGCGTGTCCACTAGTGGTAATTGCTTTTTTCCTTGGAGACTCATGCATATCTTGGTTGAGTAAGAAGCAACCTACAGTGGCAACATCGAGTTGTGAAGCTGAGTACAAGGCAGTTTTCATAGCGACAGTCGAGTGTATATGGCTGAGACGCCTATTGATGGATCTTTGCATGGAGATTGATGCTGCTACGCATATTCTCACAGATAGTCAGAGTGCTTTGGCTATTGCATGAAACCTAGTGTTTCATGCACGGACCAAACACATTGAGGTGCATTATCACTATGTGAGAGAGCGCCTTCATGCAAGAGATATTGATTTGGTATATGTGTCTACACAAGATAATGTGGCAGGCATATTCACCAAAGCTCTTCCACGAGAAAAGTTTGAAGCTTTTCGCAAAGCTTTAGGCTTATTACCTTATGGGGGCTGATCTGTCACTCCCTATATGTGTTCACATCATTCGCTCCAGGGCGGTTTGTTACACTTATGTGTTCCTCGAGTAGCTTTGATGTGAACATTTTCCCTATACATGGGCACTTTTTATTCTAGTGCTGGCTAGAGGTGTTTTCCCCATGTTACCACATACTTGATACTCTCATATGTGGTGGTACTTATTACTTAGGGATATCATTCAGCTCTTACTTCAGTTCAGTTCATCGATCAATAGAGAGAGCTATTCCAGCCATCGTCTTCTCCGTGTGTCTTGCCGCGTTTGTGCTCCTTGTGTGTGCTTCTTGTGTGTATCTCGCACTTCTACACACACCCAAAAATTATGTCATATACACCTCAAAGAAATGGAGTTACTAAAATAAATAATGGGTCTTTCATGGAAATGGTGACATGTGTGGGCCATAGTCAGACTTCACCACATATCTTTTGGATTAAGGTGCCTACGTGTGTAGAATTTGTACTTAAGAGTTGTCTCCCCAATGAAGTGCAGTTAACCTCTCCATGTCAGGTTGGGAATGGTGGCAAGCCATCTTTTTCTCATATATACATCTTTTTTGTTTGGGTATGCATTAGCATGTGAACAATAATGCAATATGTTGGATGATAAAGCTAATGCATTTTGATTGAGTACATTTTGGATGTAAAGGATCTCATCTATATCATCCATAAAGAAAATGCATAGTGATTAGTCATGATGTTATTTTTGTGGAAGGTGCAATTCAAGCCCTACTTTCATGCACCCATGAGACATTAGTTAGCTTAAAAGATGTGTATAATCCTTTCCTTCCTCTTTTTACAAGCGAACAATCAAGTGCTAGTGCAAATGAGGCAATTTCTTAGCCTTTATAAGGAATGATGATATATATAATTTTATTTATGATGCATATTTACATGATGTGCTTGTTGATGAGAGGTCTTACATAGAATATATTAAAACTCTGCCTAAATGGTTGGTGAAAGACTGAGAGATAGCAAATTAGATGCGCCATTTTCATATCATACATGTTCAGGCTCTCATAATGAGTCCTTTGCATCAGATTGTTATGGAATGGTTGTCACTAACCTTTCTAATGAGAATGAATTTATTTTATTTTATGAAGCATAGAATTCAAAAAATTGGATGGTTGTTATGCAATCATATTATGAAGTTATTATGAGGAATGGTACTTGGTCTTTATGTGATTTGCCTCTTGGGAAAAAGCCATTGGCACTAAGTGGTTATACAAGCTGAAATATAAGCCCAATGGAATAGTTAAAAAGTATAATACTAGAACTGTTTCCAAAGGTTATGCTAAAGAGAGAGGCATTGATTTTGATGAGAACTTTGTTCCCACATGTCAAATGATCACTGTTTGTAGCATTTTTGTACATTTGGATCTCATTGTGGTTGGAATGTAAATAATTTGGACATTAAAAATTCATTGTTCTATACTGTTGGTGCAGTTAAGCCCAAGCTTACACACTTGATCACTTCACATAAGCTTAATGTATTTGTTGATTGAAATCAATCACCAATTGAAGTTTTGAAGTCAAGGATTGAAGAAAAGATCAATTTATGAAGCATGAAGAAAGTACATGTTCACAAGATGAAGATGTGTATACATATGTACATTAATTTAGAGAGAGCTCACATATACCTTTTGTATGGTTATGAGCTTGTATATATTTGCCATATATACAAGGAAAAATGTCGGGACAAATATGAGAGAGCATGTGAAGAGAAGAATTAGAAGTATTTTGAGTCATTAGATACTTAATAAGTGTAGGATATCTCTCTCATCACTTAGATGTAAAACTTCTCAGAAATGAAGAAAAGTTGCACCCGATATTTCTCAGTGCACTCCTTCTTTGTTTAATATTTTGTGACATGCTTTTGTACAAGTCTAATTCTATAGTTGATTGACCTTTGTACAAGTTTTCAGCTTGTAATTGTGATGAGGCTGAGAGAATTGAGTGTAGGAACATTTACATGTGTAAATGTGAAGAAGTGAAGTTGTAGGAGGCGCAAAATTCGGTCCTAATGTTTTGGTCAGTTCTCCTTCCACATTGTAAAGTTTTGAGCAAGCCAGCACTCATTCTTTAAGTTGGAAGGTAAGCTACCTATGGCTAAAATAATTTGAATAAATGGGTTGTACTTTGAAAAAACCATGCTTAAGAAGTTGCAAGTGTCAAAGACGACTATATTGAAGAATAGTTTCAGACATAGGTGAACTATTTGACTCATTTCTCAAGATATAATTAATCTTCTGAAATGATTTAACTTGGAGAAGATGCGTAAACTATAGACAACACCTCATGCAAAGTTTTATTAAAAACGTTACACATTTACTCAGTCAATGAGTGAATTATATGCAGCAGACTTCCTGAGTATCAACTCACTTCACAATTTGTTCACGATTTTGGGAATTGAGCATTGATCCTGCAAATTAGTAAAGGTTTTGCGTTATTCTTGATATAGAGGTGCTCTAACTTCAAGAATAGCTTATTATTTTAGAGATTACACTCTCCATCAGTGGTATCAGAGCAGGAATCATCAAATTTGAAGAAAGGAGGACCCCGACTACTGCAGTCATAAAGAATTCAACATTTGAAGATTCAAAAGGTGAAAGCTTGAGAGCAAAGCTTGAGAAGGAGGCCAGAAGATATCAAGAAGACCAGAAGGAATTTCATTCGAAGTAAAGGTACACTTATTCCTTATAAAGGTTGAAGAATTTAATACACAGGTGAAGAAAGGATGGGAGATTCTCTTCACATAGAGAAATTGGATAGAGAAAACAATCCAGCATGGTCAATGAGGATGGAAGCTCATCTTATGAGCAAAGACCTGATAGTTTATATCACAGGTGAAGAAGAAAAGCCTCAAATTAGAGATCCTAGTGTTCCAACTAGGGATGAACTATCAGATTTGAAGACTTGGATGAAGAGAGATGCTCAAGCTAGGAGCATTATCTATATGGGAGTTAATGACTACTTGCTACCTCACATTAGAGTTCTTGAAAGTGCAAGTGATATATGGAATGCTTTGGAGGAGCATTTCCGAAACACTACAAAGTCAAGGAAGGCATCTTTGTGGGCAGAGTTTACCACATTCAAGAAGAAGGCCTCTCAATCCATCTCTGATTATGTGACAAGGATGAAGGACATTGCAGATGCATTAGGAGCAGTTGATGAAGATATTGAGGAGGATAAATTGGTAAGGAAAATCCTCACAGGTTTGAGAGGTGATGACAAATGTAAGCCATTCATTTTGTCTACTGAATTGTCATTAGATCATTTTACTCCTGATTTAAATCAGTTGCTAAGACACATGCTAACCTTTGAGCAGGATGTCAAAGGTGAAAGTGATAAGAGCGCAGGTCAACCAATGTATTCAAAAGATAAGAAGAAGAATAGCAAAGGGAAGCAACAAGCAAATGAAGATGAAGGTACAACTAGCCAAGCTAACTTCCTAAGAGGAAGAGGAGGTGGCAAAGTTAGAGGACGAGGCAGAAGTAATAAAGATGGAGCCAAAGCTTGCTGGATTTGTGGTAAAACAAATCACTTAGCTCATGATTGTTGGCAAAGGATTTCAGTATCAATGGGTCAAGATATTATGTGATTTATGTTGATGATGCTACCATGTGGATCACTATCTATGTGATCAAAGATAAGTCAGAGTTATTCAATACATTTAAACAATTATCATGTGTATGCAGAAAGAATTATATGTCAAAAGTTGAAGAGACTAAGATCGGATGGAGGGGGACAGTATTTCTCTAATGAGTTTAGTTATTAATTATGGAATGCAGGTATAAAAATGGAAGTTACTTGCAGGTACTCTCCTCAACAAAATGGTGTAGCAGAAAGGAGGAATAGAACTCTTGTTGAGTTTGCAAGATCCATGATGAAAGAAAATGTCCAAATTATTTGTGGGCTGAGGCTGTAAATACATCTACACATTTGGTCAATAGGTTACCATGTAAAGCTTTTCAGGGTATGACACCATATGAGGCATGGTGGGGTAAGAGACCTACCTTAGATCATTGCAAATTGTTTGGATGTTTAGCCTATGCATATGTGCCATCTCAGTTGAGTCATAAGTTGGAACCTAAAGCTGAAAAGTATATGTTCATTGGATATGATGATAAGCAGATGGGATTTAGGTTGTGGAGTCCATCCACAAAACAATTCCTTGTATCAAAGGATGTTACATTTGATGAGCAAGGTACTTGGTATGCAGGAACATTCAATATTCATGTAGGTGATGAAAAAGCTGTGCATCAGAAGAAAGGTAAATCAAAGGTTCAAATATTTGATGAAGAAGAAAACAATGAAGTACAAGTTGAAGTTGAAGAAGTGCCAAGGTTTGATCCAGAATGTGATGAACCAGAAACCTCAAGAAGTGGAGAACTCAGAAGGTCATGAAGACACAAACGGCAACCTACAAGGTATGGCTATGACACTTCTTTTTTTGGCTACTAAAGATTATGCTTACATGGTGAAACTAGATGAAGACCCTTCTACATATGAAGAGGCAAAAGGTAAGGAAAATTGGGAGAAAGCTATGCAGGAAGAGTATAATGCATTGATGGAGAGTGAGACATGGATTTGGTTTCTAAACCAAATAGCCAAAAGATCATTGGATGCAAATGGGTCTACAAGACAAAGCGGTATGCAGATGGAAGTGTGTCTAGGTATAAAGCTAGACTTGTTGTGAAAGGATTTGCTCAGACATATGGTATAGATTATGATGAGACCTATAGTCCTGTGGCAAAGATGACAACCATTAGGACACTCATAGCTATTGCTGCATGTAAAGGTTAGAGATTATGTCAATTAGATGTGAAGAATGCTTTTTTGAATGGTTATATTTCAGATGATGTTTTCATGGAGCAACCACAAGGATTCAAAGATGAAAGGTATCCAAATCATGTATGTAAGCTCAAGAGAGCTTTGTATGGTTTCAAGCAGGTCCCAAGGGCATGGAATTATAGACTTGTGAAGTTCTTGAAGGAACTTGGTTTTCAAGTATCTAAAGCAGATAGTAGCTTGCTTGTCAAAGCAAGTGATGATGGGTTCATTTACATGTGCATATATGTTGATGATATAATTCTTATAGGTGCAGATGAGAAAGGAATTCAAAGCCTGAAGAAACAAATGGAGAAAGAGTTCAAGATTAGTGACTTGGGAGACTTGTCATATTTCTTGGGCATGGAGATCTCATACACTCAACATGGAGTGTATGTAACTCAAGAAAGCTATTTGAAGAATTTGTTGATCAAGTTTAAAATGGAAGATTGCAGGGTAGCACCTACTCCAATGGAACTTAATCACAAATTGAGCAGATATGGAGGAGAAGAATTCAAGGACATGAAGCTATATCAAAGTTTGGTTGGTAGTCGGATCTATGCTACATTAACTAGGCCTGACTTGTCATATGCAGTAGGAGTGTTGTCTCAATTCATACATTGTCCTAGGAAAGAACATTGGGTTGTAGGACAAAGGGTGTTGAGGTATATTAAGGGTACACTCAAAGAAGGTTTGTATTATGGTTTTACATCAGATACAAACATCAAGATATATAGTGACACAGATTGGGCAGGTAATCTTGATGATAGGAGATCAAGATATGGATACTTGTGTTATGTGGGAGATAAGTTAATCTCTTGGTGTTCAAAGAAGTAGCACACAGTTGCTTTATCATCCACAGAGGCAGAGTACAAAGGTATGGTTGAAGCTGCAAAGGAAGTGATATGGCTTAAGACTCTTATGAAGAGCTTTGACATTATTCAGAGTACACCCACTATTCATGGAGATAACATGAGTTCATTGTATTTAGCTGCTAATCCTGTTTTTCATGCCAGGACTAAACACATTGAGATTCAATATCACTTTCTAAGAGAGAAGGTGATGGATAAGGAGATTGAAGTCATACATACTTCAACAAAAGATCAGATAGCTGATATCCTAACCAAAAGCTTGGATGGACCAAAGCTACAGAGATTCAAAGACATGGCAGGTATAAAAAAGATAGAGAAAACCTCAATTGATGATTGAGGGGGAGCTGTTGATGCAAATAAATCATCAATTGAAGTGTTGAAGTCAAGGATTGAAGAAAATATCAATTTAGGAAGAATAAAGAAAGTACATGTTCAGAAGATGAAGATGTGTATACATATGTACATTAATTTAGAGATAGCTCACATATACCTTTTGTATGGTTATGAGCTTGTATATATTTGCCTAAATATACAAGGAAAAATATCGGGACAAATATGAGAGAGCATGTGAAGAGAATAATTAGAAGTATTTTGTGTAATTACATACTTTAGAAGTGTAGGATATCTCTCTCATCACTTAGATGTAAAACTTCTCAGAAATGAAGAAAAGTTGCACCCGATATTTCTGTGTGTAGTCCTTCTGTGTTTAATCTTTTGTGAAATGATTTTGTACAAGTCCAATTCTATAGTTTATTGACCTCTGTAAAAGTTTTCAGCTTCTAATTGTGATGAGGCTGAGAGAATTGAGTGTAGGAACATTTACATGTGTAAATGTGAAGAAGTGAAGTTGCAAGACGTGCAATATTCAATGTTAATGTTTTGGTCATTTCTCCTTCTACAGTGTAAAGTTTTGAGCAAGCAAGCACTCATTCTTTAAGTTGGAAGGTAAGCTACCTGTGGCTAAAAGATTTGAATAAACGGGTTGCTGTTTTGGGAGAACCATGCTTTAGAAGTTGTAGGTGTCAAAGTCGACTATACAGAAGAACAGTTTTAGACATAGGTGAACTGTTTGACTCATTCCTCAGGATATACTTAATCTTTTGAAATGATTTAACTTGGACAAGATGCGCAAACTATAGCCGACACCTCATGCAAAGTTTTATTAAAAATGTTACACATTTACTTAGTCAATGAGTGAATTATATGCAGTAGACTTCCTGAGTATCAACTCACTTCACAGTTTGTTCAAGATTTTGGGAATTGAGCATTGATCCTCCAAATTAGTAAAGGTTTTGAGTTATTCTTGATATAGAGGTGCTCTAACTGCAAGAATAGCTTATTCTTTTGGAGATTAACACTCTCCATCAGTATTAGCATATCATTTGGAAGGATGCATATATACAAGCTCTTGTAACTTTGAGTTATAATTACTCATTGTAAAAGTGTAATAAACCCACGAGGAGTTAGGAAGAATATAATCTCATATCATTTGGTAGTTGAGTCAAGAGAGAATCAATCCTATACTTTAGGATTCACTTTTAGGTGTAGATTTGAATTTGAATTCAAATCTTTGGCTCTAACAAAATCTATAAAAGGAGGACATGAAAGCCCGCATCTATCTTGAGGTTCAGAGATCATATTCATGAACTTTCATTGAGAAGGGGAGCTCACCTCATAGCTCAGTCTTTCCTCAATCATTGTGCAATGACTTATTGCCAATGACATTGTACTTTTACATGATTTAATTTATACATGATCATTACTTCTTACTCTCATATCTCTGACACACTCCATCACAACAGTGAATTTTTCTGAGCTGGTTCTCACTTTCTAATAGATCATTTCTCTTGATTTAAAGCATGATAGCTCAAGCATACTCTCTACTTTAATTCTACAAAATATCATTAATAATGCTTCACGCGATTGTTAGATATTAATCAACCATTGTTTACTGGTATGTGACTATCAAGGCCCGTAAAAGTCGGGATGGATGCTTAACTTGCTAAGCATATTTCTCTATATATAGTCCATCATTCTAGATGATTTCACTCATGATTTGTAGCGTGGTAAGCTAATTGAAGTCCCCCAAAAGGAATTTTATTAATTGCTTCTATATTCCAAAGAATGGTGCAAAAATCTGAGTACGTGTCTCAACCAAAATAGCAAGTTTTAGAACTTGGATCATATGCCAACCTATCTATTTTGATCCTATCATTAGTGCATCATCTTCCAAGCAACATATGTGATCATTTATGCTTATTAACATGCTAAAGAGGCCCACAACACTCTCCAGCCATCACTTATAGTAGGTGTGAAGCACGTTTTAGCTACACCAACTCATCTCTTGTGATTATCCACCATCTCCTTCAACAACTACTAGCGAGATTAGTTTTGCTTATGTTTCCATGTAACATAATGTTGAAGAAGTCTTCACAAAGGCTCTACATAGGGAGAAGTTTGAATCTTTTTGTAGAGCTTTTAGGTTACTTGCTTTTATGGATTGATTTCTTTGCATGTAGCTTGGAATTTCCTTATACAAGAGTGCCAACTCCTTGTTCATCATATCACTCCTAAGGGGGGCCTGTCGCTTATTTTTGTAGTAATGTATGGCAACACATTTAGGACTGCCAATGCACTTTTTTTCCTCTTCAGAAGGTTTTTCCCCTGGCTTTTACTGAGTTCTATAACCCTAATGGGTCACTTCTCTTTGTATATTCACTTGGTAATACATTCTATATTGTGTTTTCTCTAAGCTTCTTCTTCTTCCTTGTATTATTTGTTTACTTCTCTAGACATCAAACTCCAAAAGGTTTTCTTATTGAAGCACTAGAATCAATTGATGTATCTTTAAGTGAGGATATAAAGTTTAATAGAATGGCAAATGGCATTAGAGAAGATTAAAGATGGAAGCCATTTATAACATATATCATGACTAGAGAGAATCTAGTATCCTTTGAAGATTTGCAAATGCTCATCATGACTAAAGAGATCAACATACAAGATTTCAGCGCTTATCATTGTTAAAGAGGAATTTCAAGAACAAGATATCTATACTTCATCAAATAGAGCAACAAGTAGAGGAACTTGGAGAGGAGCTATTCAAAATCTACACAACCATATTAACTAATTCTTCCCAAAATGAATCAGACATATATTGAGCTTTGAACATGCATCAGGGGATTTCATCTATTGTCCTACTTTTTCTCTCTCAAGAAGACCATTTTTTTGAGGTATGTGGGCTATGGTAAGTTGTCTCTTGATTCCTTGATTATTACAATAGTTTTTAAATTCTATCAGTGAGAATTCTCCTCCTCAATCAATATAGAACTTCTTCAATTTTCTACCTATTTCATTTTCAATAATCATGTGCCACATTTTAAATTTATTAAATACATCAATGTGCTCAAGAATAAGATAGACCCATATCTTTCTACTATAATCATCGACCAACAACAAAAGTAGAGAGATCCTCCCAAAGCATGCATAGACATTTTACCATAGAGATTAGTATGTATCATCTCTAGAGGACCTTAAGCTCGATTGCTCCTCTCTTTTGGAAATGCCTTCCTTTGTTGTTTTCCCATCATGCAAGATTCATGTGGCTCCTAAAAATCTAAAAATGTACATAAATGTACTAACATTCCTTTTCTTTGCATCTCTTTGAGAACGACAAATCCAAGGTGTCAAAAACATTGCAAAAGTCTACTTGTGTCTTTGTCTTTACTAGTAGTGTGGGCACTTAAGTCATAGAGGTTATCTTTTTGAACTCCTCCTCTTGGAGTACTACCTGCTCCATCCAAAATTGTTGCACCATTCTTTTTGAAATCCACTACTACAAGACCATGATTTATAATGGGAGAAACTCATAAGAAATTTGTTTTTAGTGCACAAAAATGCAAAACATATGAGAATTTTCTCTTAACACTAGTGGCAACACCAAGAGAGATTGTTCCTATCCCTTCAACAAGTTTTTTTTTTTAATAAAAGGAAGTTCAGCCTTAGCCTACTCTCTCAGACTTGCATTAAATAAAGGAGAAGAAAAGTACAAATGAAGGGGACTAGTGCCCATGGGACCCCCCAAGTCCCCAATAGCGGGGGTAGAACTTAAAAAGATTAGATGGCATTATAAAGGAGGTTAATCACCCTATCATCACCATCATGTGAGGCCCACTTGGGTTTAAGCTTTTTGTTGATTAGACAAAGCACTTTATGATGCCTAAATGGGGGGGATTTCTTAGAATTGGCAATTCTTTTACCGAGGAGGAACAACAATTTCTCAATCGACCACTCTTTGGGGGAGTCCCCAAGGTTACAAGCACATCTTTCCCACAAGATCTTGTAGAGGACCTCCCCTCTGATGGCATTCTAGAGGGCCGCCGAGCAGCCAATCGCTTCTCCCAGTAGAGCTTGTTTCCAGGTGATGTTCTTCTGAAGTCTAATTCTCTTTCCGACAATTTGCCAGAGCCTGTTGGAGTTGGGACAAGTAAAGAAGGTGTACCCAACATCTTCGACGGATTGGTAACAACGCTTGCACCAGGGAGCCGCCCCACAAATTTTGCTAGCCTTTAGGTTGGTCCAGATTCCTCGATGAAGAATTTTCCATAAGAGGATAGATTTTTTGATTTCAATGAGAGGGTGCCAGATAGCCATGAACTTCATTTCCCACCACAGGCGTGTCCATGACAGGCACCACTTCTTGTTGAGGTTGACCTAAAAGTCAATGTTTCCTTTGATATCCGAGATATCTGTTAGGCGGTTGCCATTATGCCATTTGAGACCCAGCGCACATGATGTCTCGTGTCCAAAGAGAAGATGGACTTTAGAACAGTCCCAGGCAAGATGTCTGCTTTGTAAAATATTCCATTCTTCGTAGGTAATGCTGATGCTAGGGTCGATGTCCTCAAAGTTGACCCATTGGTTGGTGTCTTGATTCCAGAGGTTTTTCCATTCTCTAAAGCCCTTGTTCCAGAGCCTCTTGGCACTTTGCATGTTCCAGGATTCCACATTCCTGATGCCATGGATTGGAAACCAAATAGAGTCATTTTTTCTGATACCCCCTGGCCAATTCCAATCTTTGCTCATTCTTATAAAGTTTTTGAGTTTATTCCAACTCTTCCATAGGGAGCACACAAGGTTTGAGCCTTTCAGGAAAATCGGGATTGGAGAAAATAGATGGGTCAGAATGTGAAGATTCTTCCAGTTTAGGAATCCCACCAAAGTCAATGTGTACTTGTTTCTGAAGATCAGTTTGGCCCACGAAGTCTCCTCGTTGCACCAAGCCTTAATCATCCATTTTGCTACTAATTTGGTAGCCATGCCACCCATGTCCAGAATACCAAGGCCCCCACTATTATTTTGGCTAGTGTAGATGGACCATTTGATTTTAGGGACCCCCTCCTATTGTGGTCACCCATCCAAAGGAAATTTTTGCAAATACTTTCGAGTTTGGATAGCTCTTGCTCTTTCCGTCTCCAACAAGAGAGGAATTAAATGGTCGACGAAATGAGGAACGTGTTAATAACCCTTGCGCGACCCGCCAGGTTGATTTGCATACCTCTCCAATAGTTTATCTTGCTTTCAAGCCTCTCTAGGACCTAGTTCCAATGCTACTCAGAGATACCAAATCCCAAGGGAATCCCAAGAAGCCGGAAGACTTGACCTGGGGGAATGATTTGGCCGCCATGCTAAAAAAGGAGGTTAGGTTGGATCCCCAAAATAACTTGGAAAGTGGTCTTCGAGTGGTTGATTTTGGCTCCAGAGGCTTCACAAAAAATTTCCAAGTACCTCCAAAACGTCTCCAAACTAGAATAATCATTGTGCACAAACACATTCATATCGTCACCAAAAAGTCTCATGGTGATCTGGCCATGGTTATGGGGCAACAAGAGGCCTTTGTTATTACCAACTTCCACATGTTGTTCCACCAGCCGGCTAAGCCCTTTTGTGGCAATGTCAAAGAGAAGGGGAGCCAATGGGCATCCTTGTTTGATTGAATGTTTTAATTTGATCACCTTCAAAAGCTTCCTGTTAACGTTAATTTGAGTCGACGCATTTCCCAATAGTGTGGAGATCATCTTGGTGAATTTTTGGCTGCATCCGAGATTTGGAGTTATTTTCAACCACTACATTGATGAGTTCTTATAGAGCCATTAATAAACTGTAGTAGTCCTTCTTGCTTATCATGTGGTGGCATACTTCACTGTCTAATATCCAAGGTTCATCCATGCAGTTCTAGGTAGATGTACATACCTCAACTACGGTAACCCATAGTTCATGTTTTATGTTATTTATTGATTACTTATGGTGATGTGTATGTGACATGCATCAAGGACTTAAAAGAGAAATCGGCAAACATAGATAAGATTATTTCGGATGCATCCCTCATCTCTACATTGCTGAAAAGATTACTAAAATCTTTTCAATGCTTTGCCATTAAAGTTCACTGCTTGCAAAAGGGAATCCAAATATACATGCATTTGATGATGTTGTGTATGGTCTTTTGCAAGAAGAGCAATGTAGATTGAATAGGAGTGGTTTGATTGAGGGGACACAAGCACTTGCTATGTCATGAAAAGGGAAAAGCAAGTATGGTTCAGCTTTCGGTTCATCATAATCAAAGCCTCAACCTTCCTCTTCCACTCATTCCTTTTATGATGCTGATTTTATGAAGGAAAAGAGATGAAAATATTTATGGAAGGCTAATCATACTATTGATGATTGTAGAAACCCTGTTAAGTGCAAGAGAAAGAAGAAGGAATCTAGCATGTTGCTGAGCATTCTTCAAATGCAAAGAATGATGAAGCCAACATGGCTCAAGATTTTTGGGCATGTGTTGTCATATGTCATTATGATGCATCATTGCATCTAAATGTATGATTGTGAGTAAGGCTAATTGAGATTGGTCCTTTTATAGTGGTGCTTCAAAGCACATAACTTCAAGCAAAAGTTTTTTTTGCATCTTTGAAAGATGCATCCAGCAAAGGACATGTGGTGCATGCAAACAATATATGCTATCATTTGAGTAGGATAAATTGAGCGTACGATCGCAAATGGAGGTGTAGTCCCTTGAAAAATGCATTGTATGTACGATTTGTTGATGATAAGTGTATGGTTAATGACTTTAGAAATGGTGATATTATCATGATGTTTGGTTCATTATGCAATGGTTTGTATTGTTTGGCTACATACAAGAGGGCTGCCTCAAATGCCTTGCTCACTCATACTTCCTCCATGGCTGAAATGGAGCTTTGTCATGCTTTTTTTGGTTGCTTAAACTTTAATGGTTTTCTGCACCTGCAAAAGAAGGACATGGTTGTTGGTTTTTCCATGCTTGAATCCATTGAAAAGTATGCATGTGAAGGTTGGAAAAATGTATCGTTCTTCTTTTCCAAAAGATAATCATACACATACTACAAGAAAATTGCACCTTGTTCATAGTGGTATATATTTTGTTACCTTCATTGATGATGCTACTTGCCATACGTGGGTCTATCCTATGAAATCAAAGAATGATCTATTTTCTTGATTCAAAGCATTTTTCGCTATGACTGAAATTTTTTCTTGAAACAAGCTTTTGACTCTACACATATATCAAGGCGGTGAATACATGTCACATGCGTGTAATGCTTTTGTTGATGAAAGGGGAAATTCACACCAATGTATAGTGCCATATACACCTCAACAAAATGGCATTGTAGAGCATAAAAATATTGTTTAAATTATTCTTTTAGAGCCCTAGTTTTGCTCAAAGTTTTGTTTCGAAGCCATTTCAACCCCCTATTTTGAGTTTGCAATGTGGGGCCCATAGAAAATTAAGGCAAGCTTGAAAAAATATAACTTGCATTCTATTTTAAATCTCCTAAATGTTTTTGATTCAGAATTTCCATCAATTCTCTGTCCTATTGAAACATAAAAACTATGCTTTTCATAGATCAAGCTATCAAGTCACAATGTGATAGTGTTCAAGTAAAGGTATTGCTTCTAATGTTTTTGCATTATTATGAGTTGCTACATAAATGGAAAATGTTGATAGAATGAGCCAACTTATGAGCAATAATCTGTTCAAGAACAACTTTCAAGCTTGGATATTTGTTCAAGAAGTATGCTGATGGAGACAATGAAAATGCTCCACAGTTATCAGTTAGGAATCAAACTATGGACTAGTTAAGAGCATATGAAGAGTGGACTCAAGAAGCATGAAAGGTAATGTATTGGCTATTTTTTAGCATACAAGATATTATGATTGGTCACATACAGGATGTCAAAACTCTAAAAGAGGCTTAAAAATTCTATTCCCATTGTATGAGACCAATACAAAGGCACAAAAATTACAAGTCAAGAATGAGTTTCGTACACTAGAGAAAAAGATCATTTCGGTAAAAGATACACCTTAAAATCAAAAGCATATGTGACTCACTTGCACTTATTGGTGTCAATGTAGATAATGGTAAGGTTGAAGTATGCCTTCATGGACTAGGAGATGCATATAAGTAGTTCAGAATTTCTCTTTATACTAGGGAGAATATTCCCATAAATAACTTGTGCCCATGCTGATAATTGAAGAAAAGGACCTTGCTAAAGACTCAAACTCCCAAGGAAAATCTAGTTCTAAGAAGTTATTCTAGTCGAGCAGAGGAAGAGGCTGAGGTTGAGGCTTCAAAAGTGGAAGAGGAACAATAATCAAGACCAAGGTCAACAACATACTAATGCAGGAGGTACACAACAGTTTCAGGGCAAGGAAAGCCAAAGAGGATGAAACATTTTCCAAAGAAATTATTAAAGTAATGATAATAAGGGATGCTAAAAATTTGGTAAACTTGGTTGCTTTGATTGCACATTGAAGAGTCAAAATAGTAGAAGGCAATTAAACAACTATGCATCGATAAGTGTAGATGATTTGGAGAAGTTATTCATGGTGTAACATGACATAATGATCACAATGTCTCATGATGTTTCAAATACCAATAGGAATGTCTCATATGTTCATTCACATGCTTCAAATCATAGGAATAGCCATGAAGAGTAGTTTAGTAGTTTTAAAACATTAATAGTTCCTGTATTTGTTGAAATAGGTGATGATACATCATGTCCTATTGAGCATACATGAAACATAGCACTATCTATGAAGGATGGGAATATAAAACATCTTGTTGACATACATGTTCCTAATATAAAAAAGAGCCTAGTTTCTATTGGAAAAATGATTGATCAAGGATTACAAAATAGGTTCAATTTTGATGGTTTATATGTAGAAGAGTACAAATAAATGGAAGGTTGATGGCCAAAGTGAACAAAGTTGGTAGGATGTTTACCTTGAATGTGAAAATTCTTGAAATGAATGCAACCATGTTGCAAAATGTGGAGGTGTTATTGCTAACATAGAGGTATGGCACAAGAAAATCGGATATGCAAGTTTGCAATGCTAAAGTTGATATAGTCACAGGATCTTGTCAATGGACTACCAAATTTCAAGGTTGTTGAGTGCAAAATGTATGTGAAGCATATCAATTGGGTAAGCAATCAAGGGCATCATTTCTGAATAAAAAACATGTTGGTGCAAGAAGCAAGCCTAATATCATTTCTCAAGTTCTTGGATTACTTTCACTAATCATTTCATCAAGACGTAGCCACATGAGCCCATGCTTCTTAAAGTTCATAGGTGAAATACCTTAGACTTATCTTGTTTTGTTGTAAAAGCTAAAAGTAGGAGGAATTTCCTAGATGAAGGGAGTCAAAATCCATGACTTAACTTGAGATTCAAGTTCAAATCATTCCTAGGGTTTAGCTCCTTTTTTAGTTAAATGCCTCATCAAGATTCAAGGTCAAAATGATGTATAAATAGACACACTTCTAGTCACGGGTTAGAGTGAGCTTTTCTAAGGACTTTAAGCAACACAAATAATTGAAATGTTCTAACGAAAGTGATCTTCTTGCATCAGATCATAGAATAACTCCTCAAATGTTAACAAATTTGGATTGGATTTCAATATCAATTAAAGAAGATTAAAAAAAATCTAATATGAATCTGGAAGATCATTAAAAACAGTTTACACAAGTGAACTTCTGGCAATATTTTGTCAACAAAAATCCACCACACCTTCAAATCGTTGATCTTTGTCAAAACACTTTCCATTGATTTTTCCTCATTCATATGATTAATCTCCAATTTTTGTTGGAGATAAGACAAAAAAGCCTCATTTCTTACTTGCTATAATGTTGTAAAAGTATCCCAAGCATTTTTTACTCTCTTGTATGAGAAATTATGAGGGATAATGGAATGTTGGATAGAAAAATCTATCAATGCATGTGTTTGTGCATCTCTACCATCCCAATGTTGTTGCTCTACAATAGGCACAACAAGAACCACAACATGACTAGGAAACTAAAGATCATCATCCTCAACATTGTCTACATCACTTTCAATCATTGTATTTGTAGCTATAGTAGAACGTTTTTCAACACTGTGCATAATATTCAGTGACCCTTTTGTTACCAATACATGATGCATCATGTATCCCCACAATGGGAAATTAGTACCAACCAACTTATCCCTCAAGAAAACACATACATAACACATAATTGCTTTTAGCCATGACTAGTGACTAAATACCCACATACGAGAAGTTGATTCTATCTCCAAAAGTTAAGCATAAATACCTAGTCAAGGTCTACTACACCTATAGTAGACTTTGAGGTACTTGTACATGCAAACCAAAACCTATATCTATTATTGGAACAAAAAGGTGAAATGGTATGCAGAGTCACTGCGATATTGTGTTTGGAGGCCAAAATGAGCCCAAAACAAAATTTTGATGCAAAGGAAAGCTATATTGAACTCTTAAAAACCTAGATCATGCTCAGCAATTTTGGTGAGATCTTATAATCTCAGGAATATGGAAGTTGCCCTAGATGAAGTGGTGATCTGTTCTAATATGAACTATTGGATTTCAAGGTCTATAGAAGCACATGAAGAGAACAAGGAAGAAGAAGAAGCTTGCATTAGGGTTATAGGAATATATACAAGCGGAGGATTATGTTCAGATACGATACTATAAGTTGAGGTGTGTCATTTGTGAGATACTGGATACATGACAGAGAATAGGTTAAAAAACACATATTTACATGAACGTTTCAATCGTATTTTGCAAAGAAAACTGCTACACATACACACGCGTGCGCGCGCACACATACACACATATATATATATATATATATATATATATATATATATATATATATATATATATATATATATATATATATATATATATATATATGGTCTAAGATTCGTAAAGGAACATGAAATATTCAATTTGGCAGCCTAAATTAAGAAAACAACTATTTTTATGGAGAGGCTATGAACACAAGTGACCACCTCTTCTAAAATTAGAGAGCTCTTATTTGATATCCGCTTTTAACAAGTTCTACACTAACTTTATGCATGTTTACACCTTCTGCACCTTATTTCTACTAAATAAAAAAATCCATAATCCTAGAAAGAAATTTAGAGATTGTATTTATGTAATAGAGGCCATGGAAAAAAACACTGCAAAAGTACATGTCATTCTTCTGACATATAAAAAGAAATGAACTTTTACAACCTGCAAGCCTTAAGTGGTCCCTATAAAGTTTGGGAATAAAATTCCTTTAACTCGCTTTCAGGCCGTCATTTTTTATCCTTCCTTGTGTTTTTTGTGGGGCTTTCAAATTGGTCCTTTTCCTTCGCATTTTTTTCTTCTTTCACTTTTCTGTGCTCAAATTCTTCCCAAAAGAAGACTTTATCATTGCCACAAAGCACAATGATTCCTTTAAAATATATATATATATATATATATATATATATATATATATTCGGGCTTTATTAGACCTTCGTTTTTCAACTATTTTAGTTTTTAAAGTCTTATAGTTTTCCAATCCTGTGTAATGTCATCGAGATTGTTCTTGGAGGCAAAACGTAAAGAAGGAATTGATTTTTAGTACAAATTAGAGCAGGATTTACTTGAAAGAGCAAGATTTGCATGTGTGTGTGCGCGTGTGCGTGTGTGAGAGAGAGAGAGAGGATATTCGTTTTATAATCCAAGGAGGGGCAGAGAGAGCGATAAAGAAACAAAGCACGAGCAATCATTTGCGTGCTCAATGATTATAGGCAGGAGTCGTCTTCACATATAGTTGGAAAGGGTACATCTTTGTTTCCTCATGCCATCAACTTCATCCTTCCCACTCTCAATCTTCATTTCCGCCTCTTGTCCAGCTTTGCAGGTTATGGCCCCCCAAACGTGTACCTCCTTTTCTCTACAAAAGCCATTAAACAAAGGGGTGTTGCTTCCCATGAGCACGCATGTATGCTTGTATCCCATTGTCATGTGGTTGTCCTCATCTTCTTGATCATTTATTCTTTTGTTCGTATTCCCCTCCATCGCTCAACTTGTCTCTAAGATTTGTTGAGCATTTCTTCTTTTTCAACCCAGAATCTAAGCATATCAATCCTACTACATAAGAAGATATTTGGTCAAATCCAACATAAGTGTCAATGGAATATGATTGTGGAACAATTGTTGGTAATATTTCATTGGTTACGCCTCCCAATTAGTTTTTGGCTCCTTGATATGCATCGCATGTTTTGTTTACTCTCAAATAAGACATGTTGCTGCATCTCCAAATCTATCAACACCCAAATAAGGCATGTTGCTGCATCTCCAAATCTATCAGCACACGAAGCCTTGCCTTTGTATAATAAATATACATCATGGATACTGTAAATCCTCTTTTTTTTTTAAATAAAGGAAGTTTGGCCTTAGCCTAATCTCCCGGACTTTAATTATAATAAAGAGAAAAAGTTACAAGTGAATGGGACTAGTGCCCATGGGACCCCTCAAATCCCACAATGCAGGGGAGGAGTATGGCAAGCTACAGGGCATTAGAGGCGGATAACATTACCATCACCCTCATGTGGGACCCATTTGGGTTTCAACTTGTTGTTTTCGAGGAGATAAATACAGTGATGTCTAAACGGTGGCGATCTCTTGACTCGGGAGATTCTTTTACCAAGGAGAAACAAGGATTTCTCGATCGACCATTCCTTAGGAGTTTGGCCAAAATTGACGGCACAGCGCTCTCTCCAAATCTTCCAGAGAGCCTCACCTCTGATGGCATTCCACAGCCTCGATGAGCATCCGATCGCCTCACCCAACATCACTTGTTGCCAGTTGATTTGACTCGTGAGTCTCAAAACCCGAGACACGTGATGCCAAATAACACGGGACTTGGGGCAATCGAAGAACAAGTGAGCTAAATCTTCGATGCACCGATGGCAACGCTTGCACCATGGCTGCACACCACAGATTTTGTTAGCCCTTGCATTGGTCCAGATTCCTTTATGCAAGATCTGCCACATGAGAACGGACTTTTTGACCTCAATTAGGGGGTGCCAAATAGACATGAATTTTAGCTCCCACCGAAGTTTGGTCCAAGCAAGGCACCATCTCTTGTTAAGGGTGTGGTGAACATCCAAATCCCCTTTGAAGTTCGGGATTCTGGATAGCTTCTTACCATTGCTCCATTTGAGGCCCTCCAAGCAAGGAAGATCCTGACCGCAGAGAAGGCGGGTAGTTGAGCGGTCCCAGGCTAAACACTTGCCTTGAAGAAGAGTCCATTCCTCAAAGGTAACGCTAAGTCTCGGATCCAATTCTTCGAACCTAATCCACTGGCTGGTCTCTTGTTTCCAGAGCTGTTTCCACTGTTTGAACCCCTTGTTCCGTAACTGCCTTGCAGTTTGGAGGTTCCAAGACTCCACTCCCCGAATGCCACTGATCGGGAACCAAATAGAGTCATTTTGTCTTATGCCAGCCGCCCACTTCCAATCATCACTGATTCTGATGAACTGTTTGGCCTTGTTCCAATTCTTCCATAAGGAACACACGAGGCTAGAGCCTTTAGGGAAGACCGGGTGGGGGGAGAACAAAAGCGTGAGAATCCCTATGTCCTTCCAACCAGGGAGGCCAATAAAGGTAAGGTCTTCCGTGTTTCTGAAGATCAATTTAGCCCAAGAGGACTCCCTATTGCTCCAGGCCTTGATAAGCCATTTTGCCGCCAGCTTGTCAGCCAACCCAGCAATATCCAAAATTCCCAAGCCCCCTGAGTCTTTAGGGCTAATGCAAGTTTCCCATTCGATTTTGGGAATCCCCCTTCTGTTGGGGTCCCTAGTCCAAAGGAAGTTCCTGCAGATTCTTTCTACTTTGGCCAAGTCTTTCTCCTTAGGTCTCCAACACGAGATAAAGTAAATAATTGTAGACAACATAAAAGTGTTAATAACCATAGCACGTCCTGCCAGGTTGACTTGCATACCTTTCCACTGATTCAGCTTGCTATCCAGCTTGGATAGCACCCAGTTCCAGCGTTGGTCCATTGAGATGTCGAAACCCATCGGAATGCCAAGGAGACGGAAGACTTGACCGCTAGGGATAACTTGACACCCCCGATCCACCAACAATTGGGGAGTAGGTCCGCTGATTGCTCTAAAAGCAGTTTTAGCATGGTTGATTTTTGAGCCTGATGCCACACAAAAGGTGTGGAGGCACCACCAAAACACCTCAATGCTGTTTATATCGTTATGCACAAAGGCATTCATGTCATCAGCAAAAAGTCTCACAACCATTTGGCCGTGATTTAGAGGTAAGGAAAGACCCTTGAGATTGCCAGCGTCCATGTGATGCTTTAATAGGCAGCTGAGTCCATTCGAGGCGATAGCGAATAGTAAAGGAGCCAGAGGGCAGCCTTGCCTAATTGATCTTTTTAAACGAATGGGCTCAGAGAGCTTACCGTTGATGTTTATTCTAGTTGAAGCATTTCCAAGAAGAGTGGAAACCATCTTCGTGAACTTTTGGCTGCATCCAAGGTCTTTCAATGATTGAAGAATAAAGTCCCATTCCAATCTGTCATACGCTTTGTCGAAGTTGATCTTAATGAATACTAGATCTTGCGCAGACTCCTCAGCAAAAGCAAGGCCTTCCCAAATATCGATAATTGCTTCAAGTATAGATCTACCTTTGATAAAACCTTTCTGGTCCTCGCAAAGCCATGACTTTAAATGACAGGAGATTCTGTTGGCGATAACTTTTGCAATTATCTTGTATCCAGTTTGGAGCATGGTAATCGGACGCCAGTTTTCAATTTTGTTCTTATCTCCCCGTTTGTGGATTAACTTGATGACTCCATTATTCAGGCACTCAGGGAGGGCACCGAAAGAGAGAGCCTCTTGCCACACGAGGCGCAGTGGGGTGGCCACCTGATGTTTGAAGGACTTGAAAAACCACATTGGTAAGGCCATCTGGACCCGGACTTTTCCCATTGGGAAGGGCATCAATAACCTCGATAATTTCATTCTCGGAGATGTTAGCATCCAGTAGAGCAATCAAGTTCTGTGGGATTCTGGTTTGAGCAACCCTTGAGATGGTTGCCATGGAGTCGCGCCTGTGGGGGGAAAGAGGAGTCGAGACCCCGAGAAGATTGGTAAAATGTTCGACGATGATAGTTCTATTCTCCACTTCCGTGCAACATTCAAATCCATTGTTATCGACCATTAGGGGGATGGATTCCCTAGCTTGTTTCCTTTTGAGGATGTTACACATCTCTTTCGTTGGTTTGTCGGCCTTCCTTGCCCACCAATCTTTGAAGAAAATTTGAAGATTTTTCCTTTGGACCTCCTCCTCTAATCTTAGCCTTCCCCTGATTTTCAAAAGACCCTGTTGGCAATGTAACTTACCTTTGTTCACCTCTTCTTCAAGCCGTGAGAGCCTCCGGTACACCGTTTCTCTTCTTTTTTTTCGAATTCCTCTTATAGCCTTTTGAGTCCTGATTAGAATTTTTCGAGTCCTTTCTACTGCGCTTCTCCAACACTTAGCCGGTTCATTACAGTAAGCAAAGGCTTCCGTCCACACCTCAGAAATTTCCTGGTGGACAGAGGGGAGGGAAAATGATGTCTGACAAGCATGAAACCAAGGAGCTTTCTGGAGCATGGGAATCGGTTTGAAGGACAGAGTAATCGGATAGTGGTCTGAGATAGTGAGGTCCATGTGTTGAGAAATCGAAGGAATACCCCACTGAAGGATGGTGTTCTGATCGATGTAGCATCTATCAAGTCTTGCTTTCCTCAAAGAGTCCCCCGACTGGAGATTAGACCAGGAGAACCCCTTCCTGTCTTTCACTTCGACCAGGTCGAGATGGAGCTTGATTTTATCCCATATCTCTTTCTCCTGACCGTCAATAATTTTTCCTTTGTTATTCCATCGGTCCTCAGGAAACTCAACCATGTTGAAGTCCCCACAAATCAGAACATTGTGCGAAAGGGAGTCAAGGGAAGCCCAAGTATCCATTCTATCTGCTTCACCATTAGGGGCATAAATTGAGACCACAGTGAAATGGAAAGGAGACCCGAAAGAGGCAGCAATCCAACGATGATTCCGACCTTCAAAAGTCAAGGTCACGTTGCTAGACAAGGCGTGACTAATACCGATAGAAGCACCCCCCGTCCCTCTAGGGTGAGAAGTGGAGAACCAAAGGTGGTTCGGAGAAATGCATTTAAGCCGTTTTTGTAGATCCTCTCCGTCGATTTTAATCTCTTGTAAGCAAATAAAGTCAGGGGCGAAGCACATGTCTTTGAACCACTGGCCAAGAATCGAAGCTCTTGACGGGTCAGACAGACCCCTAACGTTTAGAGATGTGAATTTCATTAATGATGGTTGCCCTCTTTGAGGGGAGGGACCCGATCTTTTTTCTTCTTGTGGTCTTCTTTTTTCTTCCCTACTTCTTGACTTAGGATCCTACTCTTGAGGGGGCTCTTCCAAGGCATGCCGGAAGGTTGTTTACCTTTAAGCTTGGACTTTTGTTGTGGTAGTCTTGGAAAGCATACCGGGAGGGTAGGACCAAGAGCGGAGCTTTCGCTGTCTGGGTTGTCTTCATTGCTGGTAGTGAAGCCTTCCTCTTTACTCGTGGTGTAACCTTCTTGGTTATCTTCTTTGCTGGTAGAGCACCCAAGGGTATTATCAGTGGGGTCTTCTTCAAAGAGGTTGTCCCCTAGGAAGTCGAGCTCATTAATCTCTTTTTCTAGGTTACAGTATATGTTATTCGAGGGGGCAGCTGTCGTAGTATTCCTTGTTTTTTATCTTCGAGGGCTAACTTTCCTCTTGCGTCTCACTTCAGTGAAACCTTCTGAATCTGTCTCAGCAACGCGAGTTCCCTCTTCTTCCTCCATTGGAGGGGGATGACCCCGAGTGTCGTCTTGGGGGAGAGGGTCTAGGGTCCCATCTGGTTTAAGCTTGTTTTTATTGGTACTTTTCTTCAGGGGGCAGTCTTTGATCCTGTGACCTTGAAGCCCGCACCGGAAGCACGCGTTTGGCAAATTCTTGTAGGTAACCTCTTGTGTCCAGGTCTTACCATCTCCACAGTTTATGGAGATCTTCGAGGGAAGGACCTGGTTCAGGTCTGTTTCAACGCAGATCTGAGGATGCCATCTTGCATTGAAAGAATGTTGAGCTCCATCGCAGATTAACCCCCCAACATCCTGTCTTGCGGCCATCGGGCGGCCGATCGGTGAGACGATTTCACGAAGAAATCCATACATGAAGAAAGGCAGATTGGGAAGCTCCACCCAAAGCGGGTAACGAAGAGGCTTTGATCTGTTCGGGACAAAGTCTGGGGTCCACTTAAAAAGGCAAAGGGTGGACCGGCCCACTTGCCAGGAGCCGGCTTGCAGGGCTTGGAAAGCCATCTCTTCGTTCTCAAATACTAGAAGCAGGTGATTCGCCGGCAGGAATTGACATTTGGACACAATTAAGCCGCGTGGGAACCACTCCTTGCGAAGCCAAGTTCTCACACTTTCAAGAGGGGGCCTGGGGCCAAACATTTGACCGATCAGGCAAGTTTTCTTCAGTTCTTCCTGCTTTGCCGCCACAGACTCCTTGCATAAAGAGACCTCTGGGGGCGCGACGTCCACTGGGACAGACTCCATCTCAAGGGCGGGCACGGACTGAGGGGGAGCCACAAAGTCCATTCTGTAAATCCTCTTAGTGAGCTCTCTCTCATCATCCATTGATGCTTTGGCCTCAAATAAGCTTGTATTTCTGCACGTCCTTTTGCAACTGTTTTGCATGTATTAGAATATGCAAGATCATCCGTACATTTTTCTGTGGTGGAATCAAGTATCTCTCTAGTCATCTGTGTTGATCAAACCCCATTGAACATAGGAATGTTGTTAAGAAGGAGAGCCACCATATGATACTTCCCTTTATTGTATATAAGATCATAATCAAATATTTAAGATTATCTACCTACGAAAGCCTCCAACCGTGAAGGTAATTTGACTAGAGGGAAACGTAACATTTTTCTTTATTATTTACTATAGTAGCTACCATATAAATGGATGCTATTTGTTGAAAGAATGTTCAATTTCATAAAAGGCCATCTTATAGATGGAGTAAAATTCACTTTTTCCAATTCTAGATTTTGGATTTATAAAGAAACTAGTTAGTTTTCCTGAATGAAAACCAATTCGATGGCTGGATCAAAACCAGTTCAATGGCCAAATTGGGATTATCTATATTTAAAGCTGAGCTATACTGACTGCTATAGTTAACCTTTTGATGATATTCTTCTATTAAGATCCCCATTGCAAGGTCTTCCCTTTTCCTTTAAGCTATGTCATAGGTACAAATGCCTTGGCATAGTCATTAACAAACCTATAAACTAAGAAAATATGTAACTGTTTTTTATTCTATGCATGACATTCCATAGCAGTATGCATTTTATTAAATTTCACATAGATTCCATATTTGGAAATAATATCCTCACATAAATTACGTGTTTCTTAAAGAGATCATGTATTAACTAGTTTTCAAGAGTCTCATCTCAATCGCCAAAAAATTTCTATTATCTTGGATAGTATGACATTTTTGAAAGGGGCTTTTATCACAAGTAGAATAGCCAAAAAGGACGACGGAGAGGGTGATATATATCCAACCTTAGTTAATGTTCCAAAAAGTTCATGTGGTGAAGTTTCAAAGAAAAAATGTTTTGAATGGGGCATGTATTAAACAACACTTCAAAACCTCACAACGATTCAGATTGGCATATAGGTTCAAGTTGTATTGACCATATGGAAAGTCATGGAGAATGGTTCGAGTCTAAAGGACCCATAAAAACAAAGTATATTTGGAGATTGTTAATGAAAATCTTCATGAAAATCAATAATATTGTGAGTATAACAATGGAAAAATAAACACTCTAGGAGATGTGCTACATGTTTCCAGTATAAGAAAGTACCCTAATTTAGTTGGACAATAACGTGATGATGACATGGAAGTGAATTTTAGTGAGTACCATTGTTCTCGTGGTAACACTAAAAACAGAGAAAGGTGAGCCATCAAAGAAATCTAATGATGATTAAGTTTAGGAGGACTATGCCATAGCTAAGGAGGATAACCATAAGAAATATACGACTGGCAAAGAAGATAATGTGGATAATGAAAGCTCTATCATTGGGTCCATGTTTCCAGTCTCATATGCAAAGAAAGTATGTATATTGACTATCCATGAAAGATGGCGGCTCAACATTTTGGAGTATCCATGAAAGGTGAGCCAAATCAAAGAAATCTAGATGATTAAGGCCAGGAGGACTATGCCATAGCTAAGGAGGATAACCATAAGAAATATACCACTGGCAAAGAAGATAATGTGGATAGTGAAAGCTTTATCATTGGGTCCATGTTTCTTGACTCATATGCAAAGAAAGTATGTATATCGAAAGGAAAATTGGAATAAGTTGGAAGAGGCTTATCAAAGCGAAATTCCCCTCAAAATGCACCGAAGAAAATCAGGGATAAAACCATGATCTTTAAAGAAGAAGCAAGTAAAAATAATCATTTTTTCCCTCAATGTTGAGGGACTTGGAGAACTCGCTAGAACATGTATTATCCATAAAACATGTATTATTCACAAATGCATTCAAGAAAAGAGCATTAACCCAAATTTTATTTTTCTTTGAGATGTCAAAATTGATGGAGAAGATCTTATTTAAGAGAGCTATGATTAGAGATGACATATTTTTAGTCTCCTTCGTAGCTTCCAAGTAACAAAAAAAAGACTTGGTAGGTAGGAGATGGTTGAACTACACCCTAAGAGAGAGGATTAGAAAGTAATCCTCAATCATGGCTTTTGGAGCAAGTGGTTAGCCCATCACACTCGTAGTTGGGAGGTTGTGAGTTCAAATCTCCTCTAGATATACCATTGGTTTCATACCTTGAATCTCCTAGCTGAGTGGACTTGAAAAGTGCATTACAAGAGATTTTCAATGATAATTTCTATGCCTCAATCCAATCTATAGATTGAGACATACACTTGAATCTTTGTTAGGTAGAATTCTTAACTATGAACAAAGCTCAAGAAAATATGCAAGGTTGAGCACATATTAAATTAAAGGACCTAGGAAGTTCAAGATATGATCATTGAGGCTAGAAGATACAAGAGCAAATAATTCACTACAATGATCAACTAAGGAGGGAAGACTCTCATAAAGTGATTGTTGGAGCTTGAGGTCTACAAAAAAGCATATGAACAACACAAGGAAGAAAATGAAGCTTGGATCAAAACACAAAATACTAAGTGTATGACCAAGTGAATATTCAAAGATAAGTGACCTATTAAGGTTATAGGCATATGTACAAACAAAGGAAAAAAAATCCTAAAGAGGGAAAAAAGTGTTCAGTGGGCCTAACTGTGATCATACACATCACTACCAAAATATATCAACAAATCCCCCTAACATTGATGTGGTGAAAAAGGAGCTAGCACTCATGTATAAGGAAGTGCCAAGCTATGTGGAAAGATATAAATCCACAAAAGGATGTAAGCCCAAAGCTTTTTGGAAAGCTCCAAACTTCTCCTAAGGGAGAGACTTTGTGAAAAGATCTATAATGTTATCCTGTGTGGGCACATATGCTAAACTGATCTTTCGAGTAGAGGAGCTCTCCTTGACATAATGATAATGCACCTCAACGTGCTTTATGCGAACATAGAACACATGGTCCCTCACAAATTCCAATGCGCTATGAATGTTAGTGAAGATGGTGGTGGAAAAAGATTGATCTACACCCAAATCATCCAAAAAGCATTTGAGCCACACACTCAACAGTCACTCTGAAGGCTGCTCTATACTCAACCTCACAACTAGAAGGGACATAGTAGGCTGTTTCTTGCTCAATCTTGATATCTATGAGCTATCAAACATGAAGCGAAAACCACTAGTGGACACACGAGTGTCATAGCAACTAGCCTAGTGAGAGTCAAAAAAAGCATGTAAATTTAGTAGTAGTGGGATAAAATAATCCAAGTACTGAAGTACCACTCAAGTAGGGCAAAGGGTGCACTTAACCACCTACCAATGCTTGGCACCTCAGAAATGCATAAACTTGCTCATTTGAGAGAGAGCAAACTGAATGTTAGGCTGCATTATGCACATGTAAATCAAGCATCCAACAACCTATTGATAGAGAACATCATCGAATGCATCTCAAGCATCATGAAGACTCAACTGTAAAACTATTTCTATAGGAGTGGCAATAACATGTCAATATATTTTGTTCGACACAAAGCTATTCTGCCATCAACTTGCATCGATTGGATACCCAAATAATGATGCAAATGCCCCAATCTATTGTCTCAAAAGAGGCATGCAAATCAGCTTTCAATTCAGCAACGTGTTGCTCATTAAGACCAATGGGCAATATGTCATCAACATACAAAACAATGATCAGAAGGGCATCATCTGCATGCTTAACAAATAAGGCTATCTTAGTTGGAATGTTTTCAAAACCATGTGCAATCAAGTAAGCATGAATCTTTGCAAACCAAGCATCTATGTGGTGCTTGCTTTAAACCATGTGATTCCTTTTTCAACCTGCACACTTTTTTGATGCCCTTTATGCACAAAACCACAAGGCTGAAACACACACACTTTCTTCATGTAAGTCACCATGGAAAAATCTCCCAAAGAGCTATGGCATAATGGTATCAAAACATTTTAGGTTTTTGTTGTTCTTCAAAAAATCTTGATTCTCTACACTCCTTAGAGTTTTCTAGGAAATCATCATTCTCTACACTCCTTAGAGTTGGGAAATCTTTAGTTGATTTCTAGAAGAGATCACACTTTCCTCTAATTTTCTAATTTATGCCTCTAAAAAGAGCAAAAAATCATGATTGCCTCCTCCCCTTATCCCCTAAAAGTCAAAATAACTAGAATATGTTGTTATGTATATAATACACAATATTACTAAACCACAACTAACACGCACTACACTAAAGCAAGAGCACGTATGAAAATTTGAATAAGAGGTGCATATGTAAACGTTTGACATGTGAACGCAACTAAGATTGCTATTTGTAATTGTTGTTGCAAGTAAGTCATATATGATGTCATGAGCACGAGCAACTACGTCATATATGATGTTGCAAGTAAGTCGTAGATGAGAGTGCAGCCATGGATGGTTAAGAGACATCTGTACTATTTATAAATAGGATGTGCTGCTAACTCCCAGAACAGGTTTGGAGTATTCCAAAGGAGATTGAGAAGAAATTTGTGCAACTTGGTTGGGAAATGTGGACGCGAGTCAACATCGTGTTGCTACTAAAAGACACGGAGAGAAGAGATGGACAAAACACGCAATCCTTAAGGTCATTCCAAAGGGAGCTGAATCCTGATTCATCTTTTATGGTTGTCATATGAAAACTCTTCAAAGCATCCAAAAGCACAAAAATCCCCAAATTTACCTCTCCAAGATTTGGGGGACACACAGACACAAAAACACACAAAACAGACATTTTTAATCACTTTTAATGCACTTCAAGGCACTCTACTACCAATTTTGGTCAGCTAGCAACATGAGTTTGACCCCTCAAAAGCGGAAGGAAGATGCACAAGGAAAGTCCACACGTTTTGACAATTGTTATTCCTCAAATTCGCAAGCATCCTTTCATTTGTGCATCCTAAATAGACTTTGCGCCATTTCTGCATTACACACGCCATCTCTACAGCTTCTACACCAAAAGATTCTCACGTTCTCTCCCTTGTGCAAGTAGTCAAAGGACCTATTACTGTTAGTCCACTTAAATATGCAGGCTAAATGCATATTTAAGTAGTCAAAGGAACTTTTACTATTAGTCCACGTAAATATGCAGGCTAAATGCACACATTTTCTTTCCTGTTTTGCAAACTAGTGTTCTCTTCCTCTATCTCCATACTACTCAGAAATATGAGTGTAAATCCATACTTGTGCAACAATATCTTTGCTGGGGGATTCTTGGACAAGAAGGGATTTGAGTGTCTGTAGGAGAAAAGGGAAAGACAAGAAGAAAGATACACATTGAAAGCCTCTGTTGATTGATTATAATAAGACAAATACAATGGTGATGCAAAATACAATCCAAAGCTTCTATGCAAAATCCCACAAAGTGCGCAATTACAAAATACCAAATACCCCAAGGTCTAGTTGTTGTCGGCCTCCTCTGCACCAGACCTCCACCTTCTCCAAGCCTGCACTTGTGCACACCTTGCACCAAGCTTCCAATAAGGGGGAGGGATTGGACACCTTCTGTCGGCACGCGCACACTACAATGTGACCTTGGGATCCTTGGGGGAATAGCTTAACACTCCTCTGCACACTTCTTAGTCACTCTTCATGCACACCTTGCACTTCACTTCTCTGTGTCGCACGTTGTGTGTCTCTTGCACTTCTCTCTCTTTCCTTGCTTAGACTATGCTCACTCTTGCTTGCACTTTGAATAGTCCAAGAATAGTCCTTGCCTTGATTTGAGTGTCGATTCACGTACGCTCCTGACTGCAAGAGTATCTTGGTGCTCACTTTGAGGTCCCAAGATTGTCTTCACAAGTGGCAGCCAACGACTCTCTTTTTTGCCCTGTAGTGACTTTAGACTAAAACAAAGAAAATTTAATTAGGGGGGCATACTTTCACTTCTGCGTACGCTGCCACTTCACATACCTCCACATTTTCCTTTTAAGTCTTCACTTGTGCACTTAAGAGAGGGTTCACCTGAACCTTTCAAACCACTTTAAAAACACTTTGAACCTTAGGGAAATTAGAGAAATACCTCTACAACCTTCAACCCACTTTCTCCAATTTACCCTTTGTGGACAATTAATTGTGCACTACGTGTGCACTTTGACACCTGCACTTTAGCACTTTGACTTTGCACCTATTGACTTTGACCTTGACCTTGTTGACTTTGATTAGTTTGACTTTGACCTTTTGACTTTGACTGTAGTTGACTTTGACCAATATGACTTTTATGGGCTCAACAGTTGCCCACCACCTAATGTGCTCTCTATCCCGGAGAGCTACAACCAAAACTTTGAGCATAAATTACACCATGATTCTTTTGCTGCAACATCTGCAAAAGGACACTTGAGTAGCTACCAAGTCCACCAGGAGCAGGAGAGAACAAGCACTAGAGAAGAACCCAAAAGTGGAATGTTTTGCAGGGAAAAGCAAAGGAGGGTAATGGAAGGGTAGAAAGGAGGGGGAATGGAGGGTTGAGGGGGCGGAGATGGATGGGGCAGGGAGGGGTAAGGATGCGGTTGGGAAGAAGGGTAAGGGGAGGGTGAGGGAGTAGGATTAAGGGGTCTGGAGAGGGTAAAAATGACCAAACAATAGATCTACAGAGGGTGCATATGGGAAAATGTGCAACATATGGTGAAATGAGGTGAGAATAGATAATGCAGACCATGTGTTTAAAGAAAAACATGTGATAAATGTGCTCAAAACATGTGGGTTTGGACCAAAAGTTAGAGAAAATATGGGATTATTGAAAAATTAAGTGAAGAAATGAATCGAGAGGTTCCAAAATACATGAAAATGGCTCCAAATATGAAAAAACTGGCCATCCGAGGCACGATCCAGAGCGAAAAGGGTTGAACCATAAAAATAAAAAAATATATATAAAATAATTCAATGCTTCTTTTGTTTTTTTTTAATTTTATTTTTTATTTTTTTATTTTTTTTAGGGGAGAGAGAGATAGAGAGAGAGAGAGAGTGAGTGAGGGAGGGAGGGAGGGAGGGAGGGAGAGAGCGAGAGAGAGAGAGAGAGAGAGAGAAAGAGAGAGAGAGAGAGAGGTTTTTTTTTGAAAACATTCCGAGGTTTTTTTTCGAAAAATTTCCCTAGGGGGGAGTTTTTTTTGATGGAAAATGTCCAAAATTTAAGAAAAATAAAGAAAAATTCCAAAAAATTACAAAAAAATCCAAAAAAAATCTTAAAAATTTCTCAAAAATTCTCTACAAGGTCTAGGGCAATCTCCTCAATCAAAACCATAGAGATCTTCCTTTATTCCTCTAATTTGACAAGAAAATGACTATTGAAAGGATGAGAAATGCTAGAAAAAATTGTGAAAATGATTGAAAAATTCCAAAAAAAAATCCCAAAAATTTTACTTTTGTAGAGGTTATGAAATGCCTTCTAAATTTGCTAAAACTCAAGGAACAAGCATGAAATGGATAAATAAAACTACTAAAACTTAAGCAAAATGAAAGAGAGGGCTACGTACAACCTGGACAAATATTGCAGGTTCCAGGTGATCCATAATTTGTCAAGTGTGTTGATGATAGGCCTTGAGCCTTGATATGTTGACCAGTGGCAAGGCCTCTCCTTTTAGGGTCTCTAACTCCACAGCACCCCAATTCAGCATTGTTTTAACTCGATAACGTCCTTCCCAATGTGGAAGCCATTTTCCTCTCATTTGTGTTTAAAGATGAGGTCCATGGAGAAGAACTAACATGCTTGGTTCTATGTTGTTGTTCCACAGATTTCGATCATGTGCCTCCTTCCTCTTCATCTGAGTCTCAATCAATTGTTTTGTTGCTAGTAGACGTATCTCCTCCACTTTATGTAGTGCTCCAAGCGTGTTGCTCTAGCACAATGGTGAGAACCACGTTAAGAAGCGTCACCTCCTTAATGTCAATCCGTGGGAGAGGTAGGAGTGATATGAAGATCGTGAACGTGAGATGATGTGAGAGTGAAGGTGAGAAGCACAAAGATGCACACACACATACACACACACAATGAAGAGACAAGCAAGACACAATGGAAGGTGGGAAATTAGCTCTATTACTCAAGAATGCTCTTACAAGCTCAAACTAGCTCTAAGCTCACACTAACCAAAATGAACCAACCTCAAAAATGAGCTCTCTAGCTCTTTTTATAGTTTCTAGACTAGTTTTGATCGGTTTCACATCTAGTGACCGGCCTAGTTAAAAAATAGGTCCTAGAGGCTATTTGGAAGGGTAAACGATGTCTAAAAATAACGAAAATTGGTACGAGCATTCTACCTAAGCTCCTCAAGCTCGAGGACTCCTCGGCTTGCACAAAATGGAGCTATGGATTACAAAATGGGGTTTTCTATGATACATATGTTACAATTAGTGATAATAATCACTGTTGAATGTTTGGAGAATTAATAAGAAATATATTTGTTTGAAAAATTGATCCTCCTGGCTCCCTGCTTTGTCTTCACATGCTTCCGTGGCGTCTGTGCCTCTGGCTGTTGCCAACAAAGCGTTTGAGAGACACCGCAATCTTTCTTTCCCTGCATGAAAGCTACTTTAGGTGATCCATATAAAAACTCAAAGGGCTCAATGGGAAATATGCCATAAACCAGTTGAAATGGAGAATATCTAGTGGCCTCTTTGTAAGCTAACCTGCATGCCCATAGGGTACCTTGATAAGCAATGCCCCAGGAAGTGGGTTGTAACATACATTCCTTCCTTAACTTGGAAATTCATACCTTATTAGTTGATTCAGCCTCTCCATTAGCTCTTGGATAGTATGCACAAGAGGTCCTATCTAGAATTCTATACCTGTTGAAAATTTCCTATAGGACCTTATTCACTTAATGAGTACCCTTGTCTGTACAAATTTCAAGTGGACATCCAAACCTGCAAATGATGCTATTGTAAATGAAATCAGCCATAGTTTGGGTGGTGCAGTCAGGGGAGGCAATAGCTTCAGCTCATTTTGTCGCATAGTGTGTGACTATCAATAAATACTTCTCTCTTTTTGGAATGGACGGAGGGGAACAAGATACCAACTTCAGAAGTTCATGATCTTACTCCAAATGAGGTATACTATCAAAGGAAACCAGATTTGTCTCATTTAAGGATTTTTGGTTGCATATGCTATGTTCATGTCCCATAGGAAGTTAGAGAAGGTAAACTTGATACTAGGGCTGAAAAATGCATTTTTGTTGGCTATTCAAATGAGCAAAAGGGGTACATGTGTTATAGTCCCATCACTAAAAATCTTAGAGTGTCAAGGGATGTTGTTTTTCATGAGTTAAAACCTTGGTATGGAGGTGTGAATGATTTACAGGAAGAAGACTTTGTACATGCAGATCAGGTACATGAAGAGCAAGTGCAAGTTAGCACTACATTCAGTGGAGCAAGTATGCAAAGTCCTTCACAAAGCTCATCATTACGGAAGGGAAAGCAAAAGGATTTAGAGCATAAATCAGAATGTAGCCACAATAGAGCTAATGGAGGTAACTTGGTAAGAGATTTTCATTCAAGTGAAGATGCACATGAATTTGAAGAAGTTGTAACTCGTGGAGTGCAAAAGAAACGGACATTGAAGAAATATCCAATAACAGGTAGTGAAAGGAGGTCAAAAAGGGTAAAACATCCTATTCAAAAGCTCACTTATGATAGCTTTATTGCAAAGCATTATGCTTATATGACACATGTTATCAAAGATAAGGAACCATCAAGCTATGAGGAAGCTAGCAAACACAAGGAATGGAGAGATGCTATGGATGAGGAGATTCAAGCTCTCAAGGAAAACCAAACTTGGGAATTGGTACCTAGAGAAGAAGGCATGAAGGTAGTCACAAACAAATGGTGTACAATGAGATGGATCTTTAGCAAGGTACAAAGCAAGGTTAGTAGCTAAGGGCTACACACAAACATATGGGCTTGATTATGAAGAAACTTTTTAGTCCTGTTGCAAGTAAGAATAAAACTAGGACTTTGATTTTAGTGGATGCTTCTAAAAGATGGAGAATGTATCAATTGGACATTAAAAATGCTTTTCTTAATGGAAATTTGGAAGAAGTGGTTTATATGTATCAACCCATAGGTTATGAAGATAAAAAGAAGCATGATTTTGTATGTAAACTAAAGAAGGCTTTGTATGGACTCAAGTAAGCACCTAGAGCATGGAATCAGAGATTGGTTGAGTACCTAATGAAGTGTGGTTATTTTGCAAGTGATTCAGATCCTTCACTCTACATCAAAAGGGTTGATGGAGAATCTATATACATATACATATATGTTGGATGATCTTATCATAACAGGTGGTAATGATGCAGGTATCAAAGAAATTAAGGCAAAACTTGGGAAGGAATTCAAGATTTCAAAACTTGGAATCCTCAAATACTTCTTGGGCATTGAGGTTATGTGCAAAAATGATGGTCTCTACTTGATGCAAAGAAAATATTTGTTGGATGTATTGTACATGTTTGGAATGAGTGGATGCAAACCACTAAAGCAACCAATGGATGTAAACACCAAACTTAGCTCCACCCAAGGAGAAGAACTTGAGGACATTCATACCTATAGGAGCCTAATAGGCTCACTTATATATGGAACCATAACTAGACGTGATTTTTCATTTAGTGTAGGAGTTCTTTCTCAATACATGCATGCTCCTACTAATGATGATTTGAATGCAGCAAAGAGGATACTCAAGTACATCAAAGATACAATAAATCACGGAATTTTCTATGCTTATGGAGGATCATTAGAGCTCAAAGGATATGCAAATGCTGATTCAACGGGCTTCAAAGATGATAGAAGAAGCACCACAGGTTATGTGATCATGCTAGGAAACAATTGTGTATCATGGAGTTCAAAGAAACAACCCACGGTTGCTTTATCTTCAATCGAAGCTGAATAAAGAGCCTTGGCCCAAGCTACTTGTGAGATAATGTGGATGAAAAAGCTAACGAAAGACTTGAATGTGGCAGATTGGATCAGTTCCTTTGTTTGGAGATAATATATCAAGCATCCATCTTGCAAACAATCCTATGTTTCATGCAAGGAGCAAACACATTGAAGTTCACTATGAATTCATAAGGGAGAAGGTGCTCGAAAAGGAAGTGGAGATTCATCATGTAAGTACAAAGGACGAGGTAGTACAAGACGCACCAAATTCTACCCAATAGATAACTAAAACCAATGTGTATGTGGAGATATATATATCTTGGGGTATTCCCCCGTGCTCCATGATCAATCTCAAGCATCATGGCTTTCATCTCTCTAAGTCCACCTCTGAATTCAAAAGGGGAATTCTACCCCAACTGAATCTCAAAAGAGGAGAATCCATGTGTGGTCTTATTCCTTACCCCAATCATTCAAAGTTCCATCTAGTTTGCATATGAAAATGAACTAAGTTGAATGCAGAGTAGTGGAAATAATGAAAAAGGGTGGAAGAAAACATCCCTACCTATTTCCTTTGTTTAAGCCATGTGTCATTTGGGTCTCTAAAGCTTAAACATGTGAATTAGGTGGATACAAAGTGACTTCATCTAGATTACTACCTTGGTCCATTGCTTTGCACCACTTGTGCATAGACTTAGCAAAGAGATTGAGGCATTAAAGCTCCAAAAGGAGGAGGAGGCCCAAGTAGAGGAATTAGCGCAATTGCGACAGGAGTTGCAGGAACTCAAAGGAGGTAACATCAAGAGTGGACTTTGGCATACCATGTGCAGCAAGCAAGGTCATATAGTAAGTGAATGTCCTCTCTTAAGTGTGACTCGCCAATCATGTAGGAAAGCTGGTCATGAGGCCCAGGAATGACAATCAAGGGGAATACCTGCAACAACATATTGGACACAAGGAGGACCCCTACCACCAGCAAATGTAATGGTGGCTGCACCCAATCAAGGTAACAATTACAATCCTAGACAAAGGAATAACTTTGGAAATGGGCCTAGGAGACCAATCATTTGTTTCAGATGTGGAGAATGTGGGCATTATCAAAGTAGGTGCACTTTACCAGAAAATGCCCCTCCTTGCAGAAACTGCCCAGAGGCTAGAGACCACTATACAAATTGTTGTCCTAAGAATCAAGCCTCTTCATCTAGGCCCCACATTCAAATGATTTCTGTGCACAAAGAAGAAATGTTCGATCAAGTCAATGAGCCATCACCATCTACTAGGGTGGTGCAGTTAGAAGAAATTGAATCTTTTACAGTGCAGACAAGAAACAAGGGAAAGGCTCAAGTAGATATAGTTCAAGAATCAAGAATTAATGGACTGAACAAAGACAAAGAGACATCTGAAGAAGACAAAGCCACCACATGTGCAGATACAAGGCAAAAAGGAGATCTCATATGTACTAGTGATGCCATTGGGCATGCATTCAACAGGGCTCATGAGGAGTTTGATAATTCAATTGGAGCCCATGCTCTTAAGGAATCAGGGGCTTCAAAAATACTCAAGTCCATGAAAAAGTAGGTTAGTATTTTTTATTTAATAAAGATGGAAGGGAAATTCAGGTCAGAACTCTTGCAGATAATTGATGAGGCTTCCACTACAAGTTTGGTGGCAAAGACTATTGTTATGCATAAAGGTAAAAATGTAGGGGAAGCACCCCTTACAGATTATAAGAGTCCTCGATTGACAGTATCTATCAAAGGTCATGAGTTTCAAGGAGTTATGGTGGATGGTGGTTCTAGCATTAACTTGATGCCTGAACATACAATGGAAAAGATTGGACTACACCCTTCAAGGCCTGCAAATTTCCCTACTACGTTGGTAGATCAAAGCAAAGTAAGGCCCTTGGGAGTGATCCCAAAAGTTCCACTTGAAGTACAAGGTAATCTCTTCATTCTCGATTTTGTGTTTTAAGACTGCCCTAGGTTGAAGGAGGATTTCCCCTCTTAATTGGAAGACCATGGCTGAGGCATGCAAGTGTCATCCATGATTGGGATAAAGACACTATGTGGGTACAAAAGAAAGGGCAAGAGCTGACACAGATACATTTAGAAGAGGGCCCAGATAATCAAGGGAACAACAACATGATGCAAACAGTTAGCATTTGCAAGGAACCAGAAATAGAGGACCAACCCCAAATAGATTTTGAGGAAGAAGAGGATATTCTAAATTGGCTCCAAGCAGGCAACTCTTCCTCTTGTTTTGGAATTTTTCTTAATAACTCTTGCACAGCTTAAGGTTATGATGAAATTCAGGAGAAAGTTCATGTTGATGGATTGGGAGAGCCCATCACAGACCACAGAAGGGGCAGGAAGACACCCCTCAAATACAACTTGGAGGAGGATGTAACAACAATAGAGAAGGAAGTTACTAACGCTAAAGACAAGGTAAAACATACTAGTGAAGAATGCTCTTTCCCAATTCAAGAAATCCCTGCAGGATGGATGCAGGATAAGGAGGAATGCATTGAGATCCAAAATACCCCTGCTTATGAAACAATGCACAAAAAGCTAGTGGAAGAAAACAAGGTTGGAGATAAGCAGGAAGATAATATGGTAGAGAGAAACTCTACCAAGGAAATACAATTAGGCACTGAGGACAATAATTGGCGAGTTTTAGTGGCCACTTGGTTGTGGAGCCACCCAAGGCTCCTTGAAAAGGTAAAATCCTTCTTGACCCATTATACAGATGTTTTTGCATGGCATTATAACGACTTAGAAGGAGTGCCTTCCAATCATGGAGAGCATAGAATCCCTCTGGTTGAGGGAGCCAAACCAATACGAGGGAAGAGTTATAGACTTAGCCCAAAATATGTTGAAGTTGTTTATGTGGAAATACAGAAGATGGTGGATGCAAGAATCATTATTCCTGTGGAACACTCAGAGTGGCTCTCACCTATGGTTATAGTACCAAAGAAGAATACCAATAAAATCAGAATTTGTGTTGACTTTAGAGCACTCAACAAGGTGATCATCCAGATGGATTCCCCATGCCATTTGCAGAGCAAGTCATTGAAGAAGTGGCTGGACATGCATTATATAGCTTTATGGATGGTTTTAGTGGCTATAATCAAATGTCGATACACCCAGAGGATCAGGAAAAGACTGCTTTTATCACACCTTGGGGAACATATGTGTATGTAAAAATGCCATTTGGACTCTGAAATGCTCCAACCACCTTTAACGGAACTGGCAACCTCATTTTTGGTCCCTTATTGCTAGAAACACTTAGAATTTTCATGGATGACTTCTCTTCATTTTCAGGTTCTCACAATGAGACCCCTTTAGATTGCTTGGACCATCACTTGCGATAGAGGCATAATGCCTTTAACAGATGTAGGAAAACTAAGCTAAAGCTCAACCCAAACAAATGTCATTTCCTTGTGACAGAAGGAACTCTCTTGGGACATGTGGTGCCGGCTAAAGGTATGGCCCCAGATCTTGATAGAATTATGTCTATATTAAAGTTGCCTTAACCTAAATCTCCTAAAGAGATTCAGAGTTTCTTGGGGCATACTGGATACCACAGAAGGTTTATAAAAATGTATGCAGAGATAGCCAAGCCACTGGCTAGACTTACAGGTAAAGAAGTGCCCTTTAAATGGGAAGAGGAAGAAGAGAAGGCCTATCATACATTAAGGTCCAAATTGGTGGCTGCACCGATTCTTATCACCCCAGATTGGTAAAAAATGTTTCATGTGCATGTAGATGCCAGTGCATATGCAGTAGGTGCAGTATTGGCTCAACATAGTGAAGAATTCAAACTTGACAGGCCTATTCCGTATGCTAGTAGAATTTTGACTAAAGCTAAAAAGAATTATAGCATAATAGAAAGGGAAGCTCTAGCAATGGTTTTTGTAGTACAAAACTTTTGTCCTTATTTGCTAGGTGTGAAGTTTTTCATCATCACTAATCATCAACCACTCGGGTATTTATTGAACAAGCCACAAGAAACTGGGAGGATATGGAGGTGGCTACTTTTTTTCCAGGAGTTTTTTTTTTCTGTGGTCCATAGACCAGGTAAAGAAAATGTCATGGCGGATTACCTATCCAGGATCAGTATGATGGATCAAACTAGTGGAGTCAATGATGATTTTCCAGATGCTAATCTGTTCGTTGTACAAGCTCAAGATTGGTATCATGATATCAAGAATTTCATTAAAATTGGAGTGTATCCAGAGAAGGCTAGTGTTGTGCAAAGAAAGAGACTGCTAATTAAGAGCAGACCTTATACCTTCATTGAAGATAAATTATATAGAAAGGGAAAGGATGACAGGGTTAGGAAGTCCTTGGAAGAAGGAGAAGTGAGGGAGGTCCTTGAATCTGCACATGAAGGAACAGGTGGTGGGCACCTTCCAGGGCATATTATGAGTCAGAGGATCCTTGATGCTGGTTTATGGTGGCCTATATTATTCAAAGATGTTGATGATTGGGGAAAAGCATGCGATGTTTGTCAGAGGTGTGGATCTAAGCCCACCAAGCAAAGGCATAACCCCTTGATTATTTCCACTGCTTGGAAACCATTTGAGAAGTGGGGGTTAGATTTTGTAGGGCCTATCTACCCTCCGTCGATTCCAAAAAGAGAGAAGTATTTATTGATAGCCATAGACTATGCGAAAAAATGGGCTGAAGCTATTGCCTCCCGTGACTGCAACACCCAAACTGTGACTGATTTCATTTACAGTGGCATCATTTCCAGGTTTGGATGTCCACTTGAAATTTGTATAGACTAGGGTACTCATTTTGTGAATAAGGTCCTACAGGAAATTTTCCTCATAATATATGCTACTGTGGTTGCTGCATCAGCCCAATATGAGAAAGGTACATTCATCTCATTCAACATGCATCTAGCTACCTCTGCAATTTGTCTATTCTTTCTTTCTGAAATACCATTTTATTGAGGTTTGTACCTGCATGTGTATTGACTCCTTATGCCTTCATCTTCTAAGAACCTTGTGAATTCATTGGAGAAATATTCTCCCCCTCCATCTGACCTTTAATCCTATGACCTGTTTCATTCTCAACAAGTGCTTTGTACTTTTTGAATACTTCAAACACATCTGATTTTTGCTTGATTATATACAACCAAATTTTCCTTGAAGAATCATCAATAAAGGTAACAAAGTACCTATTACCTGCATGTGAAAGTTGTCTTGAAGGTCCCCATACATCTGTATGCACTAAATCCAAAACCCTTGGAGAAACATACTTGCTTGACTTGAAAGGCAACCTAGTTTGCCTCCCAAATTCACAAAGGTCACATACCTCATGAAGATGTGATGTTGAGAAGTTTGGGAGCCCTTTGACTAATGCACTTTTATCCATGTTCTTTAGCTTTTCAATGTTTACATGTCCTATCCTTTTATGCCACAAATCCAAATCTGCAATTCTCCTTTTTCTTGAAGTGATGAACATTACCTTATTGGGGTTTTGCTTGATATTGAGAGTAAACATCCTTCCATGCTTCTCTCTTTTGCCACAAGCTAAAATCCATTCTTTGGATCCTCTATGAAGCAACCTTTGCTATTGAACTTCACTTGGTATCCTTTATCTACCATTTTGACCAACACAAATGAGATTCTTTGTAATAGTAGGGACATATAATACCTCGAATAGTGTCTTGCTCTTCTTGCCATCCTGAAATTTGACATCTCCAATGTGTTTGATCTCGTGCTCGGTGTTGTCACCTATCTCTACACATCCTCTTTCCTTTGGAGCCTATGAATCGCAAAACATGTCCTCCCTACAAGACATATGACTGCTACAATCACTATCTATGTACCAAGTATCATCCTTCTCATGTTTACTATCCCCATATGCATGACTCATGGCAAGAACTTGATCACTACACTCATTTGAAGCATAGTTACCTTGAGCATTGTTCCTCCTTTGGTAGCATTCATTTGCCCAATGTCCTAGCTTCCCACAAATGAAGCATCCATTGGCTCTTGATCCTGTTCCTCTTCCTCTATTGTTCCTGCCTCTACCTCTTCCATTTGAAGATGAGCCTTCATTTGAGTCCTCTTGGTTGTCACTTTGCTTGCTTTGGCGTTGCCTTCCTCTTCCTCTACCTCTTGATGCTTTGCGTCTTCCTCTACTTGCATATAACATTTGACCTTGGGCACCTTTGCCCTTGCTTCCACCTTGAAATATTTCTTCAGTAACCATTAAAGTGTTCAATTGATCAAAATCAGGCACGTTTTCCCTAGCATACAGTGAGGATATGAAGTTCCTCCACTTGTCATCATCTTTAAGACCATTAAGTACAAATGCAACCATGTCATCATCATTGATTGAATGTCCTATGGCTGCCAATGAATTTGTAATACCTTTGGCTTTAATTATGTAATCATGTATGGATTGTTTACCTCCTTTCTTCAAGTTGTTGAGCTCATTTTTGAGTTTTACCTTCTTTGCCTTTGTGTTTGTGGTGAACATCTTCTCCAAATATTCCCACATCTCCTTGGCCGTTTCCATGCTTTGAATGTGACCTATCATTGTGTTGCTTACATGCTGAGATATCATAAACATAACCCTTCTATTTCTTACCTCCCATTCTCTAATTGCTCTCCTTTCTTGGTCGGTAGGGTTAGTTGGAACTGCAACAATTGGCTTGACATCATCTCCATTGATTATGCCTCCTAAATCCTTGCTCATGATGAAGTTTGTCATCCTAAACTTCCAAGGTTGAAAGTTGTCTTTGTCCAACTTCTCAATCTAGTTGGATACCTCTCCCATCTTCTTGAGTCACCTAAAATTCAAATATGGTGTGGGATTACCTCCTTTTTTGAAAGTGAGGTCCCTTTGTGTGATGAAGATGAAGCTCCCCCTTGGTTCCAAATTTGCAACCTCCTTCAAGCTTTGAAAAGGCTTCAATGGTTGATTCCTTGGCTTGGCCTCCTTATGTGTAATCTCCTTGATGTCCACAAGGAGTTCTGATACCACTGTTGGAAGATTTCTCCTCCAAATGCACAACAAGAATCTTGGAACCTTCCCAAGACCTATCTGCCCTCAAATCAGTACTCACTAAAATTGGTATGTCTCAAAGTTCCCAAACTCAATCCAAAAAACCTTTCAGCCAAGAAAACAAGACAATAAGGGCTTTCCAATGAGCTATCAATCACTAGATTTGGACACCTGTAGACCTGCCAACTAAGTCACAGAAAACAACCTAGTTTTCCTAGGAGGTTTCACGACAGAACAGTAGACAAAGAAATAGAAATATCTCACAATATAAGACGAGTTTTGCCAAAATTCTATTTGGAATAGAATCCTTGCTTTATAAGATTTTCTGCAAGTACAATAATTCTCAAAATGAAGCTTCCTACAAAGAGACATTGGAGTCCTAACAGGCTACTACAGAAATGGAGCACCCTTTGGAAAGGGTAGGAGAGATATACAAGAGAATAAGAGCATCTATGAGAGCCTATGGCTCAATGACACATATATATGCAACACCCCGACTTCCTAGCACCAGACACACTTGAATGAGCTTGGATGGTCTTTATATAGCCTTCGGAGCCTTTTATGACTCTTCATATGTCCTCCATGTCTCTTCACATGCCCTCCTTCTCTCTTCACTTGCCTCATGACTTTGTCTCTTCATTGGAGTGGCTTTTGGTGGTCCAATGCCTCCTTTTGGATAAGGTTTCGCCTTCAACTTTGTACTTTGACTTCTCTAAGGTTCAAAAGCCTTCAAATGAAGTTATTTTATGAGAAACAACACTTGAACTTGCCCTAGAAATGCATATCTTTTAACATTGGAGTCGTCATGGTCATGCGCTCCCCAAGGTGTACGTGGAGATCCCATCTCATCCAATGTGGAGATGTTAAAAATAATAATAATAATAATAAATAAATATATATATATATATATATATATATATATATATATATATATACACACACATATATATATATATATATATATATATATATATATATATATATATATATATATATATATATATATATATATATATATATATATATATATAAACCCTAAAAAATCTATAGATGCATGTGTATGTATATGCATGCGTGTATGTGTATGTGTGTATGCATATGCATGTATGTATATGCATATGCATGTGTGTATGCATATGCATGTATGTATATGCATATGCATGTTTGTATGCATAGTGTGTATGCATGGGTGTATGCATATGCATGTGTATGTATATGCATGTGTGTATGCATATGCATGTGTATATGCATATGTATGTGTATGTGTGTATGCATATGCATTTGTATGCATATGCATGTGTATGCATATGCATGTGTGTATGTATATGCATGTGTATGTGTGTATGCATATGCATGTGTGTATGCATATGCATGTGTGTATGAATATACATGTGTGTATGCATATGCATGTGTATGGGTGTATGCATATGCATGTGTGATATGCATATCTCGAAAATAAAAATAAAGAGGGAAGATATTAGAAAACAAAAATATAAAGAAAGATAAAAGAGTGATATATGTCTTACTTACATTGATGTAATTTTTGAATCAAGGTTGTCAAAAATACACTTGAAGTTCTCCTTCATTGAAATTCCAAAGATTTGATCTAAAAAATATCTTGCAAAACTAAAGAGAGAAGATATTAGAAAAGCAAAAACATAACGAAAGAAAATAGAGTGATACAATATGTGCAATCTACTTACCAAAGCGTTAGATCTATAAAAATAGAGGTGTGTTTAGAGAGAGAGAGGGAAGGAGAGGGAAAGAGAGAGAGAGAGAGATGTTTGAATCACGGTCGTCAAAATCCACTTGAAGTTCTTCTTCATCAAATTTCCAAAGATTTGATGGCAAAATCTCTTGCAAAAGCAAACAAAGAACATATTAGTAAAGAAAAAACATAGAAAAAGAAAAAAGAGTGCTACAATATGTGCGATCTACTTACCAAAACTTCAGATCTATAAAGATAGAGGTCTGTTTAAAGAGAGAGAGATAGAGAGGGAGAGAGAAAGAGGGAGAGAGAGGGAGAGAGAGTGAGAGAGAGAGATAGTGAGAGAGAGGGAGGGAGAGAGAGAGAGAGAGGGAGAGAGAGAGAGCGAAGGGAGGGAGAGAGGGAGAGAGAGAGAGAGAAGATGACAAACAGAGATCTGTTGTTGGCATGCGACGAACCCAAAAGAAGAAGATCTAGATTCAAAACGCTCAGAATGAAGAATTTCGGGTTCGAGCCCGGTTAAAAAGAGAGCGTCGATATAAGCGTCGGTAGTTCTAGCAAAGTACTGATGCATATACCGACGCTTATACCGACGCTTATACCGACGCTTATACCGATGCTTATACCAACGCTTATATCGACGCTTATACGGACACTGTGTTTCCGAGGCAAAGCGCCTTTCCCAAATTGTCCGAGGGGTATACCGACACCGACAGCTGCCCGTCGGTACACTGACCGTCGGTATTCCCTCGATATGTTGTAGTTTTATTGGTCAACTGTTTGGCCCAAGGCCCCCCTTAGAGTCTGTGTGTCTTTGGATTCGTAATGAGTGGTTCTCATGGGGCTTGCTAGTGAACGAATGCGAGGTTTTTCCGATGAACCACTTACTTCTAGTCTTCAAGAATGAGGAGATGGTGTTTCAAGTGCTACACATGGGCACCTGTCAAGTTTGGAGGTCCACCTAATGCTTGTTTAAGTGGTTCCAAGATTTTGTCCCAAACAAGTCTAAACCCCTATGCTACCTGCTCTGGGTTCAACTTCCTAACCTTCCATTTTTCTTGTATGACTTCTTGAGGGATATTCTTGCACCTATTGGTCGACCCCTAGCCTTGAGGGAGGACGTGGGGGCTTCATCTATGAAGGATCGAAGTATTCCTTCAATGCACAATGGCACCCGCAAATTTGTGTTGAGTCTGATCTAACAGAGATGTTCCCTTGAAGATTTTGATAGACTTAGGAGAAGGGGAAGTCTAGGAGCATGAAATCACATACAAGAATTTACCAAATGCATGCATTCACTCCAAGGACACAAGATTAAGGACTCTCCTTAGAAGCAAAACACCTCTAAAAACAAATAGAACCAAAAAGCCACGAAAGAAGTTCAGAAAGTACTAGGGCACAAGCTAATCCACTCGTCCTTGAAGAGGAGAAAGACAGTAAGGTCTTAGAGATAGACTCATAAGGGTTCAAAGAAGTTAGACATAGAAGGAAAAGAAGCCCTCAAGGGTCCTCTAAGAGGAACACCACGATCATGCCCCCTAAAAATAACTTGTATTGAAAACTGGAAAACGAGATCAACGAGTTGGAATTTCCAAGAGGGAATCTTTATGAATAAGACAACGTGGGTAAAACCTTGTAGCTTGCCACAAACAAAGAAGTTAACTAGGAAGGCTATAGCACTAGTAAAGAGGATGGTTTCACTAATAGTAACGAAGACAACCTGGACAGTGAGAGCTCCATCATTAGATCAACACTTCTGGAAAAAGTGCCAAATTCACTCTCGTAGAAGGTGATTCATAAGGGGAAACAACCATTGGAAATGCCATGGAAGAGCCCCCTTAAGGGTAAGATATGTTGTCAGGACCCCTCATTCTTGAGGAAAAAAGACAAACCCAAGAAGAAAAAGGACAAGGTCCCTCTCCGCAAAGAGGGAAATCATCGATAATGATTATCACATCATTTAATGCTAGGGGTTGACAGACCCCTCAAGAGTGGCTATTAACAGCCAGTGGTCTCGAGATAATAGCCTAAACTCGGATCTCATCTGTATTCAAGAGATTGAAGTTGATGGAGAGGACCTTCAGAAACCACTCAAATGCATCTCTTTGAATCATGTTTGGGTTACCACTTCACTGTTGGTGCAGGACAATCAACAATTGGTGATTATATGAAGCCTAGAAATAAAGATATGAAAAAAAAAAGATTGAAGTCCAACTTCATGAAGTGAAGTGAAGGTTCACGAAGGAAAGTTCTTTAGACATATGTACATTAGTTTTGTAATTACTTCAAAAATACTTGAAGTAATGACGAATCAATACTCATATGTATATATATATACTTTTAGATAGTTGTAAGATGAGGGAGAGATGAAATATAGATGAATAGAGGATGAATATTGTATGTATCATCCATCAGATGTATGAAGAGTTGAATAGAAAGAATGTTCAGAGAATTGCATGTCGATCTTTTCTCTAGTTCTCCTTTTGTGTTTGATTTTATCACAAATCCTTTTGTACACATATAAATCCATAGTAACTCTATTTATGGTTAAATTTTAAGAGTCCAATTGCGAACAGGCTAAGAGAATTTTATGTAGGAACATCTATATGTGAGGAAGTATTGAGTGTCTTCTGAAACAGGCGCAATCTCGATGGTCAAAGAAATGATCAGTTCTAAGTGCATAGTGTAAAGTTTTACACAACTAAGGAGTCAAAATCTAAGTTCGAAGGTAAGCCATCTATGGCTAAAAGCATTTGCTTAAATGGGTTCTAGTTTGGGAGAACTATGTGTTAAAAGTTGCAGGTGTCAAAGTCGATTGTACAGGAAGGCAGTTTCAGATATAGGTAGATTGTTTGGAACATTCCTCATAATCTACTTAATCTTTTGAAGTGTTTTAACTTGGAGGAGGTGCTCAAACTCTAAGAAACACATTCTACAAAGTTTCATCAAAAACTTTACACAGATGATCAATCAATGAGTCAATAATGTGCATCAGACTTTTCTGTGAAATGACTTTCTTCACAGTTAGCTAAATTCTTGATAGTTTGGTGCTTGTCTTCCAAAATTGGTTGGAGTTTAAAGTTATTCTTGATATAGAGGTGGTCTAACATCAAGGATAGATTTTTCTTTTGGAGATTAACATTATCCATCAGTGGTATCAGAGAAAGAAGTATCAAAATTGAGAAAAGGAAGACCCCGACTGCTGCAGATATACAAATTTCACATCTTGAAGGTTCAAAAGAATAAAGTGTGGAAGCAAGGCTGAAGGAAGACACATAAAGGTTATCAAAAGGATCAGAAGGAGCAACATTCAAAGTTAAGGTATATTCATTCTTTAAAAGGATTAAAGATTTGATAGTACAGGTGAAGAAAGGATGGGAGATAGTCTCCAAATTGAGAAGTTGGATAGAGAGAACTATCCAGCTTGGTCTATGAGAATGGAAGCTCATCTTATGAGCAAAGATCTGATGGGATACATCACAAGAGAGGAAGAAAAGCCAGAGTTCAAAGATCCTAGTGTTCCAACTAGGGAAGAGCTTGCAGATATAAAGATTTGGATGAACAAGGATGCTCAAGCAAGGAGCATAACCTACATGGCAGTAAATGATTATTTGCTTCCTCATATCAGAGGACTTGAAAGTGCAAGTGACATATGGAATGCTTTGGAAGAGCATTTTCAGAATACAACCAAATCGAGGAAAGCTTCATTATGGGCAGAGAGTGCAAGTGACATATGGAATGCTTTGGAAGAGCATTTTCAGAATACAACCAAATCGAGGAAAGCTTCATTATGGGCAGAGTTTACTACATTAAAGAAGAAGGCTTCACAATCAATATCTGATTATGTGACAAAGATGAAAGACATCGCTGATTCTTTAGGTGCAGTTGATGAAGATATTGAAGAAGATAAGTTGGTAAGACAAATTCTGACAGGGCTAAGAGGAGATGAGAAGTGGAAGCCTTTTATTTTGTCTACAGAACTTTCACTAGATCATTTCACTCTTGACTTGAATCAATTGTTAGGACATATGCTAAGTTTTGAGAATGATATCAAAGGAGATGTTGATAAGAGTGCAGGTCATGCAATGTATTCTAAAGACAAGAAGAAAGCTAGCAAAGGAAAGCAACAATTAGGTGAAGATGAAGGTACTCCAAGTCAAGCAAACTTCCTAAGAGGAAGAGGAAGTGGCAGAAGTAGAGGAAGAGGCAAAAATAAGAAAGATAATGTCAGAGCTTGTTGGATATGTGGTAAGAACAATCATCTATATCATGATTGTTGGCATAATAATCAAAGCAATGGTAATTTTAATCAGAATTTTAGTCAAAGAGGAAGAGGTGGCAGATATCAGAGAGGAAACTTCAGAGGTAGAGGTGGTAGGAATTCTTTTGGAAGAAGTGGAGGAAGAAACTTCCAAAATCAATCTTATAATAACACCTACTACAATTATGCATCAGATCAGAAAGAAGATTCAACTCTTATTATGAATGCAACATGTGAAGCCTCACATGAAGATATGAGAGTATGGTGCTCTTCCTTCTTGCCTCAATAATGGAATTATCAAGTTAATACACAAGAAAGGGGAAAAGAACAGAATCGAGAACTGGCGGCCTATTACGATGCTCCAAACAGGATACAAGATCATCGCCAAAGTCATTGCCAACAGAATCTCGTGCCACCTGAGAACGTGGCTAAGTGAGGACCAAAAAGGTTTCATCAAAGGCAGGTCTATCTTGGAAACCATTATGGACATTTGGGAAGGATCTCAATTTGCAAATGAGTCTAATCAAGATGTGGTCTTCCTCAAGATCGACTTTGACAAAGCCTACGACAGGCTAGAATGGGACTATATTCTGCAGTCGCTCCAAGATCTCGGATGTAGCCAGAAATTCACCAAGATGATCGCGACCCTTCTCGGAAACGCAAAGACCCAAATTAACGTCAACGGCAAACTTTCGAAGGCGATCAAACTTAGAAGATCTATTAGACAAGGGTGCCCACTGGCCCCCCTTCTTTTTGCCATCGCCACTGAGTGGCTTAGCAGGCTTGTGGCGCATCATGTGGAGGCTGGCAATATCAAAGGCCTCCGGCTGCCTCACGACCACAGTCAAATCACCATGAGACTATTTGCCGACGATATGAACGCATTAGTTCACAATGATAATACCAGCCTGGAGACATTCTGGAGGTGTCTTGCTACCTTTTGTGAAGCCTCTGGATCTAGAATCAACCACTCCAAGACCGCATTTAGAGCTATTGTGGGACCTCATCCCCGCCTTCTCATTGATCATGGCTGTCAAATCATTCCGCAGGGCCAAATCTTTCGACTTCTCGGAATCCCCTTGGGGTTCAGCATCTCTATGGAACAGCGATGGAACTGGGTGCTGGCCAAACTCGAAAACAAGCTTAACTATTGGAGAGGTATGCAAATCAATCTCGCTGGGCGTGCGATGGTTATCAACACGTTCCTCCTCTCTTCTACCATCTATTTCCTGTCATGCTGGAGACCGAATGAGCAAGGCCTGTCCAAACTGAATAGTATTTGTAGAAACTTTCTTTGGACGGGTGATCATAATAGAAGGGGGGTGCCTAAAATCAAATGGGCCATCTGCACTAGCCCTAGAGATAACGGGGGGCTTGGTATCCTGGACATTGGGTGTATGGCTAACAGAGTGGCAGCCAAATGGATGATTAAGGCTTGGTGCAATAAGGAGGCCTCGTGGGCCAAGCTGATCTTCAGAAACAAGAATGAGTTGGCTCTCATGGGGTTCCCAAACTGGAAGAATCTTGACATCTTGACCCTGCTATTCTCCGCGATCCCCGTCTTCCCGAAAGGCTCCAATCTTGTGTGCTCCCTTTGGAAGGGCTGGAATAAAGTCAAAAGCTTCACAAGAATTAGTGAGGACTGGAAGTGGGTGGCAGGTATCAGACAAAACGACTCTATCTGGTTTCCGATACATGGCATCCGGAGTGTGGAGTCTTGGAACATTCAAAATGCCAAGAAGTTATGGAACAAAGGCTTCAAAAAATGGAAAGACCTCTGGAAACATGACACCAACAGCTGGATCAACTTCGAGGATATTGACCCTGGCATCAACATCTCGTACGAAGAATGGAACACTTTGCAAAGCAGATGTCTCGCATGGGATCGTCACAAGACTCGCCTTCTCATGGGACACGACACACCAAACTCACTTGGTCTCAAATGGCACAATGGGAATAGCCTATTCAAAATCCCGAACATCAAAGAAACGATTGACCATCAGATCAACCTCAACAAGAAGTGGTGCCTGTCTTGGACGCGGCTTCGGTGGGACATGAAGTTCATGGGTATCTAGCACCCCCTTATAGAAATTAAGAAGTCTGTCCTCTTATGGCAAATTCTTCATCGAGGAATTTGGACCGACCATAAGGCTAGCAAACTTTGTGGGATCCCTCCTTGGTGCAAACGCTGCCATCGGTCTATCGAAGATGTCCCACACATCTTCTTTACTTGCCCCAACTCCAACAGAATCTGGCAGACGGTTGGAATGAAAATCAGACTTCAAAATCAGCTTAGTTGGAAACAAGTCCTTTTGGGAGAAGCGATCGGCTGCTCCGCGGCACTCTGGAACGCCATCAGAGGGGAAGTCCTGTGGAAAATATGGCGGGAAAGATGTGCTCTCAACTTCGGTGATCCCCCCAGGGAGTGGTCGATTGAGAAATCACTATTCCTCCTTGGCAAAAGGATTGTTAACAGTAAGAAATCCCCCCCCTTCAGGCACCATCAAGTCCTCCTTTTGATCAACAACAAGCTCAAACCCAAATGGGCCCCGCATGAGGGCGATGACAGGGTGATTAACCTTCTTTGTAATGCAACCTAGGCTCTATACAAGCTTCCCCTGCTTTGTGGGACTCGGGGGGTTCCGTGGGCACTAGTTCCCTTCTATTGTACTTTTGTTTCTTTATTTAATTCAAGTCCGGGAGAGTAGGCTAATGCCGAACTTCCTTTATATTAAAAAAAAAGATATGAGAGTATTTTATATTGACTTAAGATGTAGCAATCATCGGAGTGGAAACATTGCTTTGATGACTGATCTATATCATAAGGCAATCAATCACACAATTCAAACACGTGACACTACAAAGCACAAGGTAAAGTCAATTGGTTCAGTTAAAGCCAAACTTGATGGAAGTACTATCTTGAGTAAGGTTCTGTATGTTCTACAATTCCAAAGAACTTGATTAGTGTAGGACAAATTGTGGAAAAAGGGACCTGCTATGTTTACATATGGAGAGCAAAAGATGTCTGAATTGGATCTTTGGCATAAAAGATTTGGACACTTTAATAAAAGAGGTATAAAAGAAATGGTTAACAATGGTTCAGTGCTTGGATTGCCTAATGTTGCAGGTCAACACATGACATACATATGTGAAGCATGTCAGTTAGGTAAGGCTCATAAGCAATCATATAATAAGCATGGTTTTATGTATTCAGAAAGACTTGAATTGGTACATACAGATGTGTGGGGTCCTTTAAAGGATTTCAGTATAAATGGTTCAAGATATTATGTCATATATGTTGATGATGCTACCAGGTGGATCACAATCTATGTGATCAAAGACAAGTCAGAAGTGTTTAATACATTTAAACACTATCATGTATATGCAAAAAGAATTACAGGTCAAAAATTGAAGAGGTTAAGGTCAGATGGAGGGGGAGAGTATTTCTCTAATGAGTTCAGTGATTATTTGTGGAATCCAGGTATAAAGAGAGAGGTTACTTGCAGGTACTCTCCTTAACAAAATGGGGTAGCAGAAAGAAGAAATAGAACTCTTATTGAGTTTGCAAGTCCATGATGACGGAGAAAAATTGCCCTAGCTATTTGTGGACTGAGGCTGTAAACACAACCACATATTTGGTTAATAGGTAACCATGTAAAGCTTTGCGGGGTATGACACCATATGAAGCTTGGTGGGGTAAGAGACCTACCTTGGATCATTGTAAAATATTTGGATGTTTGGCATATGCATATGTGCCATCTCAATTGAGGCATAAATTGGAACCTAAAGCAGAGAAGTATGTATTCATTGGGTATGATGACAAGCAGATGGGTTATAGGTTGTGGAGTCCATCCACAAAGCAATTCCTTGTGTCTAAGGATGTTACATTTGATGAGCCAATTACTTGGTATGCAAGTACACTTAATGTTCATGCAGATGTTGAAGAAGTTGTGAATGAAAAGAAAGGTAAATCAAAGGTTCGAATATTTGATGAAGAGGAGAACAATGAGGTAGAGGTTGAAGTTGAAGATGTGCCAAGGTTTGATCCAGATTGTGATGAACCAAAAACTTCAAGAAGTAGAGAACTCAGAAGGTCATCTAGGCACAAATGGCAACCTACAAGGTATAGCTATGATACTTCATTCTTGACTACTAAAGATTATGATTACATGTTAAAAGCAGATGAAGATCCATCCACATATGATGAAGCCAAAGGGAAGAAGAATTGGGAAAAAGCTATGCAGGAGGAATATGATGCATTGATGGAAAATGAGACTTGGGGTTCCTAAATCAAATAGTCCGAAGATCATTGGATGTAAATGGGTCTACAAAACAAAAAGATTTGCAGATGGAAGTGTATCTAGGTACAAAGCCAGGACAACAAGGGATATGCACAGACATATGGTGTGGATTATGATGAAACTTATAGTCATGTTGCAAAGATGACAACCATAAGGACTCTCATAGCAATTGCTGCTTGCAAAGGTTGGAAATTATCTCAATTAGATGTAAAGAATGCATTTTTGAATGGTTATATTTCATATGAAGTCTATATGGAACAAGCAGATGGTTTCAAAGATCAAGTCTATCAAAATTATGTGTGTAAGCTCAAGAAAGCTTTGTATGGATTGAAGCACGCCCCAAGGGCATGGAATTATAGGCTTGTAAAGTTCTTAAAGGAACTTGGACTTCAATCATCAAAGACACATAGTAGCTTGCTAGTCAAAGCAAGTGAGAATGGATTTATTTATGTTTGTATTGCCATATCGGACCACTACCCTTTTAACTCTCACTTTCAAACCGATTGCAAACTTGAGAAAGCACCTTGGTTTCAAGCTTGGGAGATGTCCTTCTCCATTCCCTCTGTTCATCAAGAAATTACCTTGGTTTGGAACTCGACGTTTGCCACTGGCACCTCACCAGCCAAAAGTTGGAGGGGTGTGGTTGAGAAGACTCACCAAATTCTCTTCATGACTCACAAAATACTTCACAATGTTTGGTGAAGGCAGAGAGAGAAACTTTATTGGAGGCTTTGGTGCCTTGAGGAGGAAGTGAACAAAGGGATCTACCAATACTATGAAAAATGAGAGGCATGCTGAGATATGAGGAAGAAACTCAAAGGAAAAACCCACAAGTATACTATAAAGATTGGTGGGCAGGCAAGGCTAACAAACCAACTAAAGATATGTGTGGAATCCTCAAGAAGGAGCAAACAAGAGACTCTATTCCCTTCATGATAGGTTGCAATGGGGTTGAATGCAAAAGGGAATAAGAAAATAGTGCTACTATTGTCGATCACTTCACTCAAATCATTGGGGTCTCGACGCCCCACTCTCCCCATAAGCGGGATTTCATGATGACCCACTCTCCCCAAAAGCCAATGCCTCTTGCACTTGGTTTGGCAAGAGGCATTGGCTTTTGGTGTGCTCCCTGAATGCTTACACAATGGTGCCATCAAGCTTATCCATGAAAAAGGTAAAAAGAATAGGATTGAAAACTGGTGCCCAATCATGATGCTTCAAACATGGTACAAGATTCTTGCGAACGTGATTGGCAACAGAATCTCTTACCACTCAAAGAGGTGGCTTAGTGTGGACCAAAAAGGATTTGTCAAGGGTAGATCAATACTAGAAGCTATTATTGATATTTGGGAAGGTCTCGGTTTTGTTGGAGTCCGTGCAAGGTGTGGTGTTCCTTAAAATCAACTTTGACAAAGCCTATGATAGGCTTGAATGGGACTTTGTTCTCCAATCTCTTAAGGACCTCGGTTGTAGTTAGAAATTCACTAAGGTGATTGCTACTTTTCTAGGGAATGTGTCGATGCAAATAAATGTCAACGGTCAGTTATTGTTGGGAAAGATGGATTGATGCACCAAGAGACTGAGTAGGTACTGCTAAGCCTGCTTTGTACCAGCCCTCTTTTGCTTCAGAGTTTCTACCTAGACCTCCTTAGCTTTCCAATGACACCATAAAATGTCCTATGTACTTTGGAAATGATGTGTGTAATGATTGAATCAAAACAGATAACTTTGGAAGTCACAAACTTGATGATTATAGCAGATGGACTGTATTGTACTTTATGAAGCACAAGGATGAGGTATTTAATTGCTTTAAAAAATATCTTGCATTAGTTGAAAACCAGACAGGAAGGAATTTGAAGAGGCTAAGGTCAGATGGAGGAGGTGAGTACTTCTCCAATGAATTTGAAAACTTCTTGCAGGACAGAGGCATCAAAAGAGAGATAACCACGAGGTATTCTTCTGAACAGAATGGGGTAGCTGAGAGAAGAAATAGATTAATTGTTGAGACAGCTAGATCTATGCTTAATGAGAAAAGGTTACCTAACTATCTATGGGCAGAGAGTGTTTCCACTGCCACTTACCTCATAAACAGGTTACCATCTAAGCCTCTTGGTGGCATGACACCCTATGAAGCATGGCATGGTATGAGACCCTCACTTGACAATTGCAAAATATTTGGATGTGTAGCATATGTACACATTCCTTCTCAGATAAGAGGTAAGCTAGACCCAAAGGCTGAAAAATGCATCTTTATTGGGTATGATTTAAATAAAAAAGGTTACAGGTTTTATAATCCCATCAATAAGGGATTCATGGTAAGCAGAATGTTGTCTTTGATGAAAATGATCCTTGGGATGAGAATGAATGGAGGAAGGTCAAGTTACCCTATGGTTTGGAAGAGGAATTTCCAATTCTTACAAAGGAGGAACCTACTCAGAATGAAGCCTCAAGTTCAGATGATGAAGATACTATCAACCTTGAAGAATTCAAAGCATGGAAGTCCAAAGGCAAAATGAAGATGAAGAAGCTTGAAGACATACCTAAATCTTCAACTCAACCATTTAGAAGATCACAAAGAGAAAGCAAGAAACCTATCAGATATGGGTATGATACATCTCTTGTTACTAAACATTCTGTTTATCTTGCCAAAGATTTTTCAAATGAAGAACGAGGGTCATATGAAGAAGCAATAACCAAATCAGAATGGAAAGAAGTTATGGATGAGGAGATTGAAGCACTCAAGGAGAGTGACACATGGGAGTTAGTACCTAAGAAGGACTCAATGAAGGTAATAGGATCCAAATGGATCTATAAGCTTAAAAGAAATTATGATGGCACAATTAATAGGTACAAAGCCAGATTGGTAGCCAAGGGTTTTGCACAAACCCAAGGCATTGACTATGAGGAGACATTCTCACCTGTGGCCAAGATGCCAACCATCAGAGTGTTGGTAAGTGTGGCTGCATCAAAAATTGGAATATGTACCAATTGGATGTCAAGAATGCCTTCTTGAATGGATGGATTTCAAAGGAGGTATATATGTCACAACCTCCTGGCTATGAGGACCCTAAAAAGGTAACATATGTTTGCAAATTGAAAAAGGCTTTATATGGATTGAAGCAGGCACCTAGGGCATGGAATTACAGGTTAAGTACATATCTCCAAGACCAAGGATTTATCATGAGCAAGGTAGATACTTCTCTATTCATCAAGAGAAGTAATTTAGAGGTAATATACCTTTGTGTTTATGTTGATGACATCATCATTACAGGTAATGATGTCAATGGAATCAGATATATCAAAAGTCAAATTATGAAGGAGTTCAAGATCAATGATCTTGGTCTATTGAAGTATTTTTTGGGACTTGAATTAGTCTACACTAATTCAGGGATATACATCACTCAAAAAAAGTATATACAGGACATGTTGAAGAAGTTTCACTTGCAGGATGCCAAAGTAGCAAGCACTCCAATGGAGGTAAACCTAAAACTAAGTGCCCATGAAGGTGATGAAGTCAATGACATTACAGGCTATCAAAGTATGGTGGGTAGCTTGAACTATGCTACCTTAACAAGGATAGATATTGCATATGGAGTTAGTGTGCTAAGTCAATTTATGCACAAGCCAAGGATACCTCACTTAGAGGTTTCCAAGAGGATCCTGAAGTATCTCAAGGGTACACAGAACCATGGTTTGTATTTCCCTTACACTTCAGATATTGATATCAAAATTTATTCAGATGCAGATTGGGCAGGATGCAAGGATGATAGGAGGAGCAGTTCTGGATATATTTCTTTTGCAGGTGACAAACCAATTTCATGGTCTTCAAAGAAGCAACCTACTGTTGCTTTGTCTTCCACAGAGGCAGAGTATAGAGGGCTGGCTAATGCCACACAAGAAGCAATATGGATTAAGCTTTTGTATACAAAATTGGGATTATACACTAGGTCACCAATTATCTTTGGAGATAATACAAGTTCTCTTCACCTTGCAGCTAATCCTATTTATCATGCTAGGACCAAACATATAGAGGTCCATTACCGTTATGTGAGAGAGAAATTGATAAGCAAGGACAGTCAACTAACCTATGTATCAACCAACATGCAATGTGCAGATTTGGTGACTAAAGCTTTGGATGGAACCAAACTTTGCAGGTTCAAATCCATGATTGGATTGCAAGATATACTTGAAGATTGAAGATGAAGACTTAAGCCAAAATGTTTGTCTTGAGGGGGAGCTGTTGGTGTAAATTACAAGCCTACACATTTGGCTCAAAGTATGCATTGAAGTTTATACATACATGAAGAAGCATAGAAACATATGCTAGTGGTTAATTACCACTTTACCTCATTGTAAAAGTCAAATGGACTTGGAATCTCTTGTAATCACCTACCAAAAGGATTCATGAAAAATTAGTTGTTTGATTGAAAGAATATCTCCAAGCATTTAGGAGCTTGATCATAGGGAGCCAAAAGTTTGAATTTGAATTCAAATTTTTACCCATCTCTTATAAAAAATGGACATGAAAAGTTGCGAAAGAGAGAGAGCACTCCCGAGCCTAGCATTACTGATTTTAGAGTGTGTGTGAGGTCTACACTCTAGCCCACACCTCTCTACACCATTTGGCAATGATATTCATGCCAATGGAGTTGTATACAAATGTTCATTAATACACACATTCACATTGCCCATCTCTGAGTTCTCTGTTAGTCTACTCAAAATTCTATCAACTTGTCAAGGGCATATCGCGGTCAATTCTTCACCAAATTCAGTGATTCAAAGCTTTTTGGATTCAGCTTGAAGTAATCTACGTGTTGTCAAAGTTTGAAAACATTCTATTCAGCCATTTTGGAGAAATCTGCGTCGAGGTGATCTCTGGTCATTTTTTGCTACAGTCCTAAAAAGTCGGGGGTATAGCTTAACATGCTAAATTGATTTCTCTTAGCATAGTTTATTATTTTACATCATTCCACTTGGAATAGGTAGCTTACTAAACTAATTAGATACCCCTAAAAGGAATTTTTCCAATTCCTACTCTGCTAGTCATACTGAGCAAAATACCCAGCAGGTGTCAAGACATACATAGAAGATACACATACACACACATAGACACATACATACACATAGACACATACACACACATATACACACAGATTTACACACACATACACATGCATACACACACATAGACACACACACACACGTACACACACATGTACACACATACACACATACACACATAATGCATATGCATATGCATACATACATAATTGCATGCATACACACACATACACACACATGCATACATATGCATACACACATACACACACATGCATACATATGCATACATAATGCATATGCATATGCATACATACATGCTTACATGCATACACACATACACACAGATACATATACACACATAGAGACACACACACACGTAGAGAGAGACATACACACATACACATGCACGTAAAGAGACATACACACACATACACATACATGCATACATATGCATACATAATGCATATGCATATGCATACATACATACATACTTACATGCATACAGAGAAATACACACATATACATACACACATATGCATACATACATACTTACACGCATACACAGACATACAAACATATACACACACATGCATACATATGCATACATAATGCACATGCATATGCCTAGATATATGCTTACATGCATACACATACACACATAGAAACATACACACACATGGACACATACACACATATACACATACACACAGTTTTACACACACACATAGACACACACATACACAGAAACACTTACACATGCATACACACAGACATACACACACTTACACACATAGACACACACACATACACACATATAAACTTACACACATAGAGATACACACACACACATATAAACAAATACATACACACATAGACACATACAGACTTACACACACATATACACACATCCACACACATTTACACACACACATACACATGCATACACACACACACACACACACACACATATATATATATATATATATATATATATATATACATATATATATATATACACACACACATATATACACACATAGACACACACATATGCACATACATAGACACATACACACTTACACAGACACATGCACACATCCACACACATTTACACACATACATACAAATGCATAGACACATATACACAGATACTCATGTATATACACACAGACACACACAGACACACACACACACATACACACACATGGACACATACACACATATATATGCATAGACAGACACTTAGAGACATACACACATATATATGCATATACACACATAGAGACACATATACACACACATACACATGCATGCATACATATGCATACATAATGCATATGCATACATACATACTTACATGCATACACACACGCATACATTTGCATACATAATGCACATGCATATGCATACATATATGTTTACATGCATAGCCACACTCACATATACACCATACACATATACACACATACATATGTACACGTATATATATTGATTTCTAACCCATTTTGTTTTATATGTTAGGTATTATGGATCCTAGTAGAGAGAGAAAGGAGAAAATCACTCTCATAAAAAGTCTTATGAGAGCAAGAGTTCTGTCTGATACTATAGGGATCATCATGCATGAGTACTCAGAGATGGCTGATGATGAGCTGGATTATACGATCTAGATGCTTACCCAGCAATCAGAGGAGGGCTCTTCTACGGCTCCACATGCAGGAAGACAGCTATCTGCTCATAGGTATGTTTTTTTTCATAAACTATTTTAATGATGTTATAACACATATTTTTATTTATTTTTATCTATCTATTTTTAAGACACCTATACCACCTCGTGATCATGATAGCAGAGCAGAGTTGCCTATGAGGACATGCATAGGCACCTTAGGGCTAGAGTGTGATATAGAGCCAGAGGGGAACATTGTGTTCATAGGGAATGGATCGGAGTTCAAGAGAAGAATGCAGGCATTATGCGACTCTTACCTGTGCCTTGTCCACTTATCGTGGAAGTAAGTATAAATTTTACATATAAATTGAAATAAATATCTTATACTTTATTTACATGATTTTTTTTTATTTTTGTAGTGAGCATGATGAGAGGGATAAAAAATATGTACTTAGTTCACTTGAGACAGAGTTTGGGACAGGATGGTTGCATAAGTGGTGTCTAAAAGAGATGTAGACACTTATGGCTCATCGTCGCGATAATGCACGGTACACATTGCTTTTATGTATATATATGTGGATATGAGTATGTGTGTCTATGTATGTATGTATGTATGTATATGAGAGAGAGAGAGAGAAAAGAGTGAGACTAGAGGTACAAATACACGCATACACACACATATACATCATACATGCACATTTACACACATATACACATACATGCACATTTATACATACACACACATACATGCACATTTTTACACACACATACACATGCATGCAATTACACACATATAATGAATACACATAGACACATACACATACGCACATACACATACGCACATACACATACACATACTCACATACACATACACATACACATACATAATCATATGTACAGACACATAGACTCATATAATCATATTTACATGCATATATACATATACACATGCATATACACACACAACACATGCATACACACATATAGATACACATACATACACAACACATGCATATGCACAAATAAATAAATAAATAAATACTATTTCAAAAATCCTAATTTGAAAACACTAATTTTGATATTAGGGTTTTAAAACCCCTAATTTAAAAAAACTAATTCAACCTTTTAGCCATATGATTGAACTATATGTACACATTGCATCTATTCCTCTAAGTCCTTCTAGAGAGATGTCTGTCCTCCTAACCTTATGCCTCTATATATAGCTACTCGAATCAACGAGGATCATACTATATATGAAGATATATACACATCATGTACGTACACATACATAAATATAAAATGGAGTAGATATATTATGCATCACACATACATGCCTAAATGCACACATAAATATATATATACATGCATACATATTTACATGTACACATTTACACATAGACACATATACATATACATGTACACATCACATATACATGCCTACATGCACACATAAATATATATATATATACATGCATACATATTTACATGTATACATTTACACACACACATATACATATATACATGTACACATCACATATACATGCCTACATGCACAAATTTATACTTATACATGCATACACAATTATAAACACTTGCATATATTTCATGAATACATGAATATTTTACATAAATGCATATGCATACTAACACATGTATACATATATCACACACATGACACACAGACATATACATGAAATACATAAATATGCATACTAACATATGTATACATATAATACACATGAATAGACACACATATGCATACATACATGATAAAAATTTGCTCCTGGAAGATAAAGCTATATATAAAATAATTAGGCGTACCCCCGAGCTTCATGTTCTAACTTAAAAGAACATGATTTCATCTCTCTAGTAGGATTCATCGTTATCCAAGTTGAATAAAAAATCTATTATCTGATATCCATTTAGAAGCTTCAAGTTATTGATCGAGAACTAGAGTACAATTTACTATCTAATCTACTCGTATGTTTTCATTATTGCCATCATTTTGTTAAGACATCAATATAGTCTCATCTTCATTATCCTTATTGATTTCATTTATTTCTTCTATTGTTAAATCTTTGTTCTCATGACTCACATCATCTATTGATGGATTAATATCGATTTCTGGTAATTCCTCTTCCTCATCAGTAGAATCAGCAAAAAGATTAGTATCATTATCACGTATAATGATTCTAATTTCTCTTTCAGATGTTGATGTATCAGTATCTGATGTTGAATCATCAAGAGGACTTTCTTCGATCTCTCTAACAATAAACTGTTCAAACAATGACCTACCTCTAGGTTGAACATGAATGACTTGCCACCAAGGGTGAGCATTTGGGTTTTTATAAAAAAATGCTTGTTTAATATGCCTAGGAAGAATATATGGTTCTTTAGTAGTAGTATAGCATTACCTTGGAAGAATCAATTGCCCAAACCCAAATAATTCCTTTCTTAATGTGGAATTACTACCTTTATACTCGGCTCGAAACCATTCAACCTTCAAAATGACCTATCAAAATATATGAAAACAAATACCCATTATTAGGTGCTTAAAAAAATAACTAACTCTATCATAAAAAATATAAACTTTTTTCTACTTGTTTGAATGTACGAAATGAAATTCCATAGATACCACCAATAGTTCCTACGTAATCAAGTTTGCCATCTATAAGGTTTGTATCTTTTGAGCTAGCATGTGATAAGTCGTTTCTTGTTGATGTCTATCAAAAACTGGCCATAACTTTGGTTTTGATTTTTGATCTTTCAAATCATTCCTTGATGCTATGGTATCTTTTAGTCCAAGAAGATGCTGCCATAGTGAATAACCAATATTCTTGAATATATGCATAGGATCAAGAAGATGACATACTTTTAACTCTTTCCAATACTCCAAAGAATACCATATTGATATGTTCTCTGCGAGTGCCAATTTTCCTTTACCTCTCTTCACATACTCATTATCTTCATCATCACTGAAGATTTCTGATTCTCGATCTATCAGAGGTCCATCTGTCCATTTTTATACCAATCCATAGGTGTCAGGTTTTGGACACTAACATGTTTCAAGATTTCCATTAAAATGTATCGCTTCTCTTTTAGATCTTAATGGATGATCATCGGGCAAGAATCGTCGATGTCGAAGATAATATTTTTGTTGAGATTCTTACTATAGATTGATCTCAACCAATCACCACAATATGTACAAGCTTTATAACCCTTAGTAGATATTCCTGCATCATGAAAATGATAAAAATATAATTAGATTAAATCATATGTATTTACATGCATATTGAATAAAAAAATTACATCATATCTTGGAAAATTGTGAATAGTCCAAGCCACAATACCACGAACCGTAATATGTGTTTCATTGATGCCTTTCGATACATCAATGGCATTAATACCTCTCCATAACTCTTGGAGATCGTCAATGAGAGGAGCAAGATATATATTCATATCTTTAACTTGTCTTTTGCCTGGGATTAAAAGTGAAAGCATTAAATGTTCCTTTTTAATGCTAAGATATAGCGGAAGATTGTAGTTTATGACTACCACTGGCCATGTTGACCATTTATTGGATTTCATGGAGAATGGATTATCTAATGCAACTCCTAACTTTAGATCCTTTGGATTTTGTGCAAATTCAGGCCATGCAGAATCAATATGTTGAAAAGCAACACTATCATGAGGAATTCTCATTATTCCATTAGTACTTTATGATCATGTCCCCATGTCAAAAGCTTTGATAATATGGGGCTTTGAAACATATGTCTAATCCATGGAGCCAATGGAAAATGTCTCAATACCTTTTTTGGGATTTTAATTTTTCACGAATATTTTGAAAGATGCATTAATAGTTTTAAAAGATTGGCATACAAAAAATGTCCATTCAATTCAAGTTCTTGTTCTTATCTTATTCAAAGTAAAAATAAAAACCTGCATTGAATGGACTCTTTTTGTTCGCCCATCCTTTAAAATTATTTTTCCATCCTTCAAAATCTTCAAGATAAATTTGCTCCTCCCATTTCACATATGACTTGATACCTTCCTTAGTAACTACTACTTAATATATGTATTAAAAAATATTAGTAGCACAGGTATTAGGTCGACTAAAATCGGAGAAACATATGTGTCAAGAAGATTCTAAAGGTTGGGTGGACAATTCTGAAGGCTAGATGGACAAAACATCTTCATTCGATACAGGTATGTATAATTTGACCTTACTCTCATAACATGTGTATGTGTGTATATGTGTGTGTATGTTTATATGTGTGTATACATTCATGTATATTATGTGTATGTTTATATATGCATGTATTTATAATATATATTTATGCATATATATATATATATATATATATATATATATATATATATATATATATATATATATATATATATATATATATATATATATATATATATATATATATAGAAAATTGAAAATTATACCTTAATCGTGTCGAAACAAATCCATTACTCCATCTAAAATGATTTTGAAGATTGAGAATAAGTAAGCTCGCACTTAGTCGTGTCAAACGACTTCCTTCATATACATGCTTTAGACATTCCTCTCGAAAATATTTCTCATTTTTAGTAATATCAATGCTCTCAACTGTCATTTGGATAACCAATTCTCAATAAAATCTACCATGCCATCATCTTCGTCATTGTCGCACAAATCTGGTACTTTATCTTCTTTTGAATATAGATCTTTCAACCTTGCATATTCCACAGGATCACTTTTGCGTAGCCTCCTCATAGAAGCTTCTGATAAATGATGTTTTACTGGCAATTGTGAAAAATCTACAACAAGCTAACCCCAAAAATGAGCTCTCCATCCCTTTTTATAGTTTTTTGAGTAGTTTCGGCCTGTCCACACCTAGTGTCTTGCCTAGTTAAAAATTAGGTTCTAGGGTTTATTTGGGGGCTCAAACGGAGTCTAAAAATCATGAAAATTGGTAGGGTGGTATTTCTAATACTCCTCAAGTTTGAGGACTCCTTTTCTTGAACAAAATGGAGTTGAAAAAATAGAAAATGATATTTACAATGGTTTTTAGTGATGAAAATCACTATTGTTATAGGGATTTCTTCTAAAAATTTCACATATGCTTCTTGGAGCTCCCTACGTTATCCTTCTTCTTGTTTGTCCACTTCATTGATACGCTTCCATTCTTGTGCTTGAGCTAAAGTGCCAACACTCCCCCCTCTCGAGTATGTCATCCTTGACAGACCCTTATTGGAGCAGTTGTTCCATGTAGTACTTTGAGAGGTAGTGTCCTTCATGTATCAATAGGAGCAGTCCATCTACCAAATGTAGCTCGGTCTGGTTGTCTCGTTCTTCAGTTTTCTACTACTTTCTTGTGCGAGGTTTGATCATGTTGTATATACTTCTTCTTTGGATTTGAGTTGGATGGTGTATTTCTTAATTTTCAAAAAATTACTAGTTGCTCAAAAGAGGTTGTCAAGAACGGTCGTGAGCATTTTTCGACTATGAATTGCTTCATAGGTACTGAAGTTGTACCCATGATGTCCGTCGATCTTTGAACATGAGTTTCATGGTAGGAATCCAATTACTTTTAACCCATGTTGACTGATGGGTGAGTGCATTAGTGCATGGGTTGAAAAAGATATGGCCTTCAAATGTGGCCCTATGCATGCATACTTGGGGAATGCATTGGAAGAAGTATGGTGCAAAAAATTTGGTCTTGAGCCAAGTAATCAAGCATATGTTGATGAAGAGGTTTCCTAATCTACCATGGTTACAGTGTTGTTGAAGTGTATGTACCATGGTGAAAGGTCGGTCGATGTTTATCTCTTCATGTTGTGCCCCCATCACAATGATTGACTATTATTGTGTCTTTCTATTGATGGATATCCTTGTTGATGGTTCGCATTGGATATTCTTCAAGCACACAATCTTGTTCTTTCTCTTGTGTTGTTTTTTTTTGAAACAATGTCACAAAACAAGAAGAAAGATGTTAGCACCAAAAATATTTTACATGTGTCCAATGTGTCCCATGTGCCTAGGATTCTCAATTGTGTCTATGCACGGTCGTGTAATGTGGCCCCATATTGATGCATACTTTGGAAGTGCATGATGGGAATGGTGCAAAAGACAAGGTTATGCAAAAGGCACATGGTTGTTGCATGTTGAGGCTTTCAATGTTCTTGGCAGATGTTGTGGTAGCCCTCATTAGAGGTATCCATTGGATTTCAAAGGACAACTAATTTTAGGGACCCATTTTAGAATTGATTTGAGTTGCATACAAGTCCTTTTTGACTTCTTCAACTCTCGTTGATTGATTAAATTTTGCATCCGACGTGGTTGGTTCTTTGGTTCTGTGGATGTTGTTGGGATTTTTGGCTTCCAAACCCATATCCTTGTTGATTGCCTTCTTATGTTTTCCAAAGAGGTGAGTTTATCTTCTTTTAGTTTCTGGGCTCGGTTCTTAGTCATTTCTCTCCTTGGCTTCTTTGTTGAGACTTTTCTTGTGAGGGAGATCAGTGGTGTTTGTGCACATACGAGGGCCTTGGGTACCCAGATGTGTAATTGTTTTTGTTGAGCTACAACTAATTTCTTAGGCACCCAAATTTGTATGTTATTATGGTCAACCTTCATCGATTGCTTCGGTACCCAAATTTTCATAAGACCTTGGGATTGAGCTTGTCCTTGTTTCTTGTTGCTTCTTTTAGCATGGTTGGTTTGCCTCAATGGGAATGGTTGTGGCAAAGCTGGTGGTTGTTCTCCTTTTTGTACCCAAATCTGCTTCATGCCCTGAGCTTCTTTCATCTTGAATATTGTCTGTCTATTTGATATAGCATATGTCTTTCTTGCTTGCCTCTTTGGTCAAGTTATGCTTGCCTTAGTCTGTGAAGAAGAAGAGAGGTTTGATAGCCTTTGAGCTTGTGCTTCCATGACTGAGTCCTTTTGCTTCATATGGTTATTGACACACACAACATTTTCTTTGCGAAGATTAGTTTCAGAAGAACTAAGAGAACATGTGACCTCTAGATTTGTGAGAATGCAATTGTCTAATTCTAGTGTAATACATCGTTCATGTATCCAAACTTGAAGAAGTTGGCTTTTAAGGTTTAAGTTGACTACATGGTCATAGATCTAGTCTTGACCCAGGATAAGGGGTTCCGTAAGTTCCTCATCCTCACACACTAGCATTTTGACTCTCATTGGAACATCTTGAAGATAGATGGGAAGCTCTACCTCACCCAAACAAGGGGTTTCCACACTGCCCAATCCTATGAGATAGGCTTCAATGGAATGGATGTTCAATTGTAGATCTTGGCAGTATGAAAGTCTAACTGCACTAGTTACTGCACCTGAGTCAATCAATGCTCTCACAGTCCTTGCATTCTTCCCTTGTCCTACCGCTATGGTCACGAAGGGATGTAGATCAATTATTCGAGAAGCAATTGCACTTGATGTTTGACACATGGACATGTGGTATCTTGGGGCATCAAGATTGACATCCAAGCCTAGACGCCTTAACTTATTTCTCCTAATGCATTCTCTAACCTCTGCCTATGCTTCTTCTCTAACTCTTAACTCTTCTTCTTTTCATTTCTTAGCAGTGTTGAGTCTCATTAGCATATCCTCTGTAAGAGGTTCTTGATATAGCTTGAGTCCACATACACTGATATAGTTTGGTAGGATATCACCTTCTAATGTGGCCAATTGAACTGCACCACTAGTGGAAATTGTATTAATGATCATGGGTCCATATCCTTGCTTTTCTAATTTATGGGCATGTTGCTTTAGTGTATAAACCAACACTAGGTCTCCCTCTGTCAGTCCTTTATCCTTAATGTGTGCATCAAAGTATGTCTTTTGCCTTTTCTTGGTAGCATAGATGCCTACAGCCGCTCGTAGCCTTGTCTCACCTAAACATTCTAGATCAAAGATCCTAGAGGATAACTCGTGTCCATTCCACTCATGCTCTTGTGCTACTTTTAAAGTTGGGATTAGGAAGTCCAATGGTAACACAACATTCTATCTGAAGACCATCTGAAATGGGGTGGCATTGAGTACCGTTTTATAGGCCACTCGGTAAGCCCAAACAACATAATGGAGTTGTTTGTCCCAATTAGAGTGTTTATTCTTTACGAGTTTGGTCAATACATTACATAGGATCTTGTTTGTGCTCTCGGCTTGTCCACTAGCCTGTGGATGATAGGGGCAGACTTCTTATGTATCACCAAGAACTCCTGGAGGAGATTTTCAATAACTTCATTCAAGAAGTGTGTCACTCTATCACTTACTAACTCTATTGGTAGACCATATCTGGTGAAGACGTTCTCAAATAAAAACGTAGCTGTAGTTTGAGCATCGTTCTTTGTCGTGGCTTTGCATTCTACTCACTTTGTGAGGTAATCTTTGGCTACAATAATGTATTCGGCATGGGAGTTTCTAGGGGGGGGGACTAATAGGACCTACAAAGTCGATACCCCACTTTGAGAATGCACGTTCTCCCATCATTGGCCTCAAAGGCATTTCATCTTTCCTTATCGGATATTGTGCACGTTGGCATGTATCATATTTCTTCACATAGGTATGTGCATCCATAAGAAGAGTGGGCCACCAGTCCTGAGAATAGAATGGTCTTGATTACTCGATGAGGCTCGAAATGTCCACCAATGGCACCGCTGTGTGCAGTTTATAAGATGTTCAAATAGTCTGATTCATGAATGCACAATCTTAGGTAACCATATTTTCCTCTTCGGTATAGGTTTTCTCCAACTAAGGCATAGTCTTGAGCCGCTTGCTCCATGCTTCGTCTTCTTGCTAGACTAGCCTTGTTTGGTAGTGTTCCTGATTTCATAAATTCTACCATTGGAGCACTCCAATCTGGAATCAATGACATGTGATAAAGGGTAGCATGCTCCACTGGGGGTCTCTCTTGGAACATTCGACAATTCTTAATCCACTCATGTGTTTCTTTGTCCATGTTGGGCTAATACACTCCTAAACCTTTTAGATTTTGCAATGCTCGTTGTTTAGAATAGTGATATCCTAGCAATCCCTCATGGGCTTGTTGCAACCAACTACTATGTTCATCATCCCCAACACAACAAGCTAGTACACCCTCTGTATCTTGTTTATACATGCTTCCTGCCAATATTTGATAGTTTTGTGATTTTACAATTTCCTCTTTATTTGTTTTTAGAGTCTTATTTGTTGGTCCGAAGGTTAGGACTGGTACTAACTTATTTGCCCATTTAGGAACAACTTCTAGCTTGAAGAGATAAGCATCCGGCAATTCCTCCGACACTCCTTGCACGGGCTCTCCTGAAAGGTGATCGGCCCTAAGATGAGTCTTACCTTTCCTAACAACCACTTCAAAGTCATACTCCATTAGTAAGAGGAACCATCTTACTAAGCATCCGGTATTGCAAGGTTTATTGACCAAATATAATAAGGCTTGATGATTAGTGAAAAATTTGAACTTGTTGGCCAATAAATAGTGTCTAAACTTCTTCACAGCATATACCATGCCTAGGCCTTCACACTTCGTTGTGGTATAATTTTGTTCAACAGGTTCAGTTGTCTCCTAGCATATGCTATAGGAAAATCTAGATTTCCTTCACCAATGGGTTGTGCTAGCACACATCCTATTGCATGATTGGAGGCATCCACGTGGACATGGAATGGTTTATTCTAATTAGGAGTGGTCAGTATTGGTGCTGTGCACAAACGTCTCTTCAACTCATTGAAGGAATTTTTCACATTCATCGTTCCACTCAAAATTTATCAACAAGGCATAAAGAGGTTTAACCATTATCGCATACATGTGGATAAATCTACAATGATATCCACAATGGCCCATAAAGGCTTGTACCTCTTTAACATTACTTGGTCTTGGCAACTCTACTATGGCTCTTCCTTTGTCCTCATTTGTTGATATTCCGTTCTTAGAAATGATATGACCTAAGATCTTACCTTGTCGTATCATGAATACACACTTCTCTGGGTTCAGACACACGCGATATGATCTACACTTGTTCAAAATTTGTCTGGGCTCAGGGATGTGGTATTTTCTTTGTTGGGAATGAGCACATAACTCATCCACATATACTTCCAAGCTCTTTCACAAGAACTCTTTGAAGACATGACACATGAGCCTTTGGAAAGTTGTAGGTGCATTTGTGAGCCCAAATGGCATCACACGAAATGCAAAGATTCCCCACTCTGTGACAAAGGTTGTTTTGTGTTGATCTTCTAGGGCTATGGCTACTTGGTTGTATCTTGAATATCCATCAAGGAAGCTATAGACTTCCTTGCCTGCAACACGCTCCAATACATGTTCGGTGATTGAAAGCGGATAACTATCTCTTATCATGGTGGCGTTAACTTTTTTAAGGTTAATACATACATGCAACTTTCCATTCTTCTTGGGCACCAAAACAATGGGGGAAACCCATTCAATATGCTCAATCTCATAGATAAATCGAGCTTCAATCAACTTGTCAATTTCTTCTTTTATTTTTGCTGCATAAGTATCATTATATGTGTAGGGCTTATGTTTGGTGGGCTTTGCATCAACTATCATGGGGATGGTATGAGAACAAATTTTTGGATCTACTCCCCTCATGTCTTTATAGGCCCAAGCAAACATGTCCCTATATTCCCTTAATAAGGCTACCAAATCTACTTCCTCTTCTTTACTTAGGTCATCTCCTATGTAAGTACATCTCTCTTCATTTTCTTCAATAGTGACTACGATTTTTTTGGTCTTTTCTTTGTTATCATACGCTTCTCCTGTGGTGGCCTCTCCCTTAGGCAATTGTACCAAAATTTTTCGGTTGTGAGAGGTTCTTCTTCTTTTTGTGTAAATACTCCTATCTCTTTGTCGGTGCATGACAACCATCAATTGATGTTTTGGAAAAAGGATTGAAGTCAAAGATTGAAGAAAATATTAGTCTATGAAGCTTGAAGATAGTGCACATTCAGGAAATGAAGATTTGTATACATATGTACATTAAACTTATAGTTAGCTCACTTATACCTTTGTTATGGTCATGAGCTTGTACATATATGTCTATATATACAAGTAGAAAGTTGGGAAAAGTATGAGAGAGCATGAGATGAGAAGAATTAGATGTTGTAGGAGTCATTTAGACACTCGAGAAGTGAGGAAGATCTCTCTCATCATTCAGATGTAAAATTTTTCAGAGAAGAAGAAAAATTGCACCCGATCTTTTGTTGAGCACTCACTCTGTGTTTAATCTTTTGTGAAATGCTTCTGTACAAGTCTAAGTCTATAGCTTATTGACCTCTATGGAAGTTTTTAGATCTTAATTGTGATCAGGCTCAGAGAATTGAGAGTAGGATTATTTACATGTGTAAATGTAAAGAAGTGAAGTTTGCAACAAGTGCAAATTTGATGCTAATGTTTTGGTCAGTTCTCCTTCCACAGTGTAAATGTTTGAGCAATCAAGCACTCACTCTTTAAGTTGGAAGGTAAGCTACCTATGGCTAAAAGCATTTGAATAAATGGGTTGTAGTTTGAGAGAACTATGCATTTAAAGTTACAGGTGTCAAAGTCGATTGTAGAAAAGTATAGTTTTAGACATAGTTGAACTGTTTGGATCATTTCTCAAGATCTATTGAATCTTCTGAGATGGTTTAACTTGGAGAAGGTGCATAATTATTAGACGACATCTTCTACAAAGTTTCATAAAACACTTTACACATTTGGTTAGTAAATGAGTGAGCTATGTGCAGTAGAATTTTCTGAGAAATGACTTTCTTCAAAGTTAGTGCAAACTTTAATAGTTTGATATTGGTCTTCCAAAATTGATCAAGGTTTTGAGTTATTCTTGATATAGAAGTGTTCTAAAATCAAGGATAGCGTGTTCTTTTGAATAACACTCTCCATTAGTGGTATCAGAGCAGGAATCATCAAAATTGAAGAAAGGAAGACCCTGACTATTGCAGATGTACAGAAATCAACCTTTGAAGGTTCAAAAGGTGAAAGTTTGAAGAGAAATCTTGTGAAGGTGGTGAGAAGCTATCAGCAAGATCAAAAGAAACTTTATTCGAAGTATAGATACACTTATTCCTCACAAAGCTTGAAGAATTTAATACACAGGTGAAGAAAGGATGGGAGATTCTCTTCATATAGAGAAATTGGATAGAGAAAACTACATAGCTTGGTCAATGAGGATGGAAGCTCATCTCATGAGCAAAGACCTGATAGGTCACATCACAGGTGAAGAAGAAAAACCACAATTCAGAGATCCTAGTGTTCCAACTAGGGATGAACTCTCAGATTTGAAGACTTGGATGAAGAAGGATGCTCAAGCAAGGAGCATTATCTACATGGGAGTCAATGACAACTTGCTACCTCATATTAGAGGACTTGAAAGTGCAAGTGACATATGGAATGCTTTGGAGGAGCATTTTCAAAACACTCCAAAGTCAAGGAAGGCATCTTTGTGGGCAGAGTTTACCACATTCAAAAAGAAGGCTTCTCAATCCATTTCTGATTATGTAACAAAGATGAAGGATATTGTAGATGCATTAGGAGCAGTTGATGAAGATATTGAGGAGGATAAATTGGTAAGGAAAATTCTCACAGGTTTGAGAGGAAATGAGAAATGGAAGCCATTCATTTTGTCTACTAAATTGTCACTAGATCATTTCACTCCTGATTTAAATAAGTTGTTAGGAAATATGCTAATTTTTGAGCAGGATGTCAAAGGAGATGGTGATAAGAGTGCAGGTCAAGCAATGTATTCAAAGGATAAGAAGAAGAATAACAAAGGCAAGCAAAAATTAAATGAAGAAGAAGGTACAACTAGCCAAGCCAACTTCCTAAGAGGAAGAGGAGGTGGCAAAGGTAGAGGAAGAGGCACAAGCAATAAAGATGGAGCCAAAGCTTGCTAGATTTGTGGTAAGATAAATCATTTAGCTCATGATTGTTGCTATAATAATCAGAATAATGGAGGATATAGTCAAAACTTTAATTCAAGAGGAAGAGGTGGTAGAAATCAAAGAGGTAATTTCAGAGATAGAGGTAGTAGAGGTTACTTTGGAAGAAATGCAGGTAGAGGATTCCAAATTCAATCCTACAACCTTATTCATGAATGCAACCTTAATCATGAATGCAACCTTAATCATGAATGCAACCTTAATCATGAATGCAACTTGTGAAAGACAAAGTGATGAACAAAGAGTCTTCTACATTGACTCAAGGTGTAGCAATCACCTGAGTGGTAATATAGCCTTGATGATTGATTTGGAAAATAAGGTAACTAATCATGTAGTTCAAATAGGTGATAATACAAAGCACAACGTGAAGTGAATTGGATCAGTGAAGGCCAAGGATGGAAGTACTCTTCTGAGTAAGGTCTTGTATGTTCCTACAATTCCAAAGAATCTGATAAGTGTAGGGCAAATTGTTGAAAAAGGTTATGAACTAAGGTTCACTAATGATGGAGTTTTTGTGGAAGACCCTAGCAATGGGTATAAACAAATTGTTCCAAGGAAGAAAGAAGGAAGACTCTTCACATTGAAGATTCAAGGTAATGTTGGTCATGACTTGTTAACTTATGGAGGACATAAGATCTCTGAGCTGATCTTTGGCACAAAAGGCTTGGACATTTCAATGAAAGAGGTATTAAGTATATGGTTAACAATGGTTCACTACTTGGATTGCCTAATGTTGCAGGTCAACATATGACATAAAAATGTGACGCATGTCAATTAGCTAAGGCTCATAAGCAATCATATTATAAACATGGTTTCATGTATTCAGAGAAGCTTGAATTGGTGCACACAGATGCGTGGGGACCATAAAAGGATTTCAGTATAAATGGTTCAAGATATTATGTGATTTATGTTGATGATGCTACCAGGTGGATCACTATATATGTGATCAAAGATAAATCAGAGGTATTCAACACATTTAAACATTATCATGTGTATGCAGAATGAATCACAGGTCAGAACTTGAAGAGACTAAGGTCAGATGGAGGGGGAGAGTATTTCTCTAATGAGTTCAATGATTACTTATGGAATGCACGTATAAAAAGGGAAGTTACTTGTAGGTAATCTCCTGAACAAAATGGTGTAGCAGAAAGGAGAAATAGAACTCTTGTTGAGTTTGTTAAATCAATGATGAAGGAGAAAAATTGTCCAAATTATTTGTGGGCTGAGGCTGTAAATACTACTACATATTTGGTCAATAGGTTACCATGTAAAGCTTTGTAGGGTATGACACCATATGAATCTTGGTGGGTTAAGAGACCTAGCTTAGATCATTGCAAAGTGTTTGGATGTTTGGCTTATGCATATGTGCCATCTCAGTTGAGACATAAATTGGAACCTTAAGTTGAAAAGTATGTGTTCATTGGATATGATGATAAGCAGATGGGTTATAGGTTGTGGAGTCCATCCACAAAGAAATTCCTTGTATCAAAGGATGTTACATTTGATGAGCAAGGTACTTGGTATGCAAGTACAATCAATAATCATGCAGGTGATGAAGAAGTTTTGAATCAAAAGAAAGGTAAATCAAAGGTTCAGATATTTGATGAAGAAGAGAACAATGAAGTAGAAGTTGAAGTTGAAGAAGTGCCAAGGTTTGATTTAGAATGTGATAAACCAGAAACTTCAAGAAGTCGAGAACTCAGAAGGGCATCAAGATACAAATGGCAACCTACAAGGTATAGCTATGACACTTCTTTTTTTACTACTAAAGATTATGCTTACATGGTGAAAGCAGATGAAGACCCTTCTACATACGAAGAGGCAAAAGGTAAGAAAAATTGGGAGAAAGCTATGCAGGAAGAGTATGATGCATTGATAGAGAATGAGATGGAATTTGGTTCCTAAACCAAATAGTCAGAAGATCATTGGATGCAAATGGGTCTACAAGGCAAATAGGTATGTAGATGGAAGTGTGTCTAGGTATAAAGCTAGACTGGTTGTGAAAGTATATGCTCAGACATATGGTATAGATTATGACGAGACCTATTGTTCTATGGCAAAGATGACAACCATCAAGACACTCCTAGCCATTGCTGCATAAAGGTGTGGAGATTATGTCAATTAGATGTGAAGAATGATTTTCTTAATGGTTATATTTCAGATGATGTTTTCATGGAGCAACCACAAGGGTTCAGAGATAAAAGGTATTCAAAATATGTATGTAAGCTCAAGAGAGCTTTGTATATGGTTTGAAGCAGGCACCAAGGGCATAGAATTATAGAACTATGAAGTTCTTGAAGGAACTTGGTTTCCAAATATCTAAAGCAGATAGTAGCTTGCTTGTCAAAGCAAGTGATGATGGGTTCATTTACATGTGCATATATGTTGATGATATAATTCTTACAGGTACAGATGAGAAGGGCATACAAAGCCTCAAGAAACAAATGGAGAAAGAGTTCAAGATTAGTGACTTGGGAGACTTGTCATATTTCTTGGGCATGGAGATCTCATACACACAACATGGAGTATATGTAACTCAAGAAAGGTATTTGAAGAACTTGTTGATCAAGTTTTTGGAAGATTGCAGGGTAGCACCTACTTCAATGGAGGTGAATCACAAATTGAGCAGATATGGAGGAGAACATTTCAAGGATATGAAGCTATATCAAAGTTTGGTTGGTATTCTAATCTATGCTACATTAACTAGGCCTAATTTGTCATATGCAGTTGGAGCGTTGTCTCAATTCATGCATTGTCCTAGGAAAGAACATTGGGTTGCGGGACAAAGAGTGTTGAGATATATTAAGGGTACACTCAAGGAAGGTTTGTATTATGGTTTTACATCAGATACAAACATCAAGATATATAGTGAGACAGATTGGGTAGGTAATCCTGATGATAGGAGATCAACATATGGATACTTGTGTTATGTGGGAGATAAGTTAATCTCTTGTTGTTCTAAGAAGCAACATACGATTGCTTTATCATCTACAAAAGAAGAATACAAAGGAGTGGTTGAAGCTGCAAAGGAGGTCATATGGTTGAAAACTCTCATGAAGAGTTTTGGCATCATTCAGAGTACACCCACTATTCATGGAGATAATATGAGTTCATTGTATTTAGTTGCTAACCTTGTTTTTCATTCCAAGACTAAACACATTGAGTTTCATTATCACTTCTTAAGAGAGAAGGTGATTGATAAGGAGGTTCGAGTCATACATACTTCAACAAAAGATCAGATTGCAGATATGCTAACCAAAAGCTTGGATGGACCAAAGCTACAGAGATTTAAAGACATGGTAGGTATAAAGAAGATAGAGAAAATCTCAATTGATGATTGAGGGGGAGCTGTTGGTGCATGACAACCATCAATTGATGTTTTGGAAGAAGGATTGAACTCAAAGATTGAAGAAAAGATTAGTCTACGAAGCGTGAAGATAGTGCACAATCAATAAATGAAGATTTGTATACATATGTACATTAAGCTTATAGTTAGCTCACTTATACCTTCGTTATGGTCATGAGCTTGTACATATATGTCTATATATACAAGTAGAAAGTTGGGGAAATTATGAGAGAGCATGAGATGAGAAGAATTAGACGTTGTAGGAGTCATTTAGACACTTGAGAAGTGAGGAAGATCTCTCTCATCATTCAGATGTAAAAGTTTTCAGAGAAGAAGAAAAATTGCGCCCGAAATTTTGTTGAGTACTCCTTTTGTGTTTAATCTTTTGTGAAATGCTTTTGTACAAGTATAAGTCTATAGTTGATTGACCTCTGTACAAGTTTTTAGATCTTAATTGTGATCACACTGAGAGAGTTGAGAGTAGGAATATTTACATGTGTAAATGTAAAGAAGTGAAGTTTGCAATAGGTGCGAATTTGATGCTAATGTTTTGGTCAGATCTCCTTCCACAGTGTAAAGTTTTGAGAAAACAAGCACTCATTCTTTAATTTGGAAGTTAATCTACCTATGGCTAAAAGCATTTGAATAAATGGGTTGTAGTTTGAGAGAACTATGCATTTAAAGTTACAGGTGTCAAAGTCGACTATAGAAAAGTAGAGTTTTAGACATAGGTGAATTGCTTGGATCATTTCTCAAGATATACTCAATTTTTGAGATGACTTAACTTGGACAAGGTGCGCAATCTTTAGTTTGTGCAAATTTTCATCATAAACGTTACACATTTGATCTGGCAATGACTGAGTTGTGTGCAACAGACTTTTTTGAGAAATGACTTTCTTCACAGTTAGTGCAAATTTTGATAGTTTGATATTGGTCTTCCAAAATTGATCAAGGTTTTGAGTTATTCTTGATATAGAAGTGTTCTAACATCAAGGATATCTTGTTCTTTTGGATATTAACACTCTCCATCCATCTTCTAGATAGTGCTCCTCTGAAATAAAGCAACTATCCATCACAATGGACTTTGGATCGTCATCATTCTCTTCTTCTTCTATGAAGTCACTAGGGTCACATTCTTCTAGCAAGGTCTGACACGTGAACACTGAAATATCATAACCCTCTTCATCACAATGAGGTGTCCACTGTTCTTCATTGACCACAATGTCCATGGTGGCTAACATTTCTGCCTAGCCATGAGGCTCAAATTCCTCATCCGGAAAGATCATCGGTGTATAGGTTGGGTCACTAACTGGTCTATCTCCTTGAGAAGTTCCTTCTTATCTTGCTTTTAAGTGTTTTTCCTCTTCCTTTGCGACCTTGCACATCCACAAATGAGTATCTTCATGCATCTAGGATGTATCAGATGAACTTTTAGAATGCATAGAGATTGAATCTTCTTGCTTCTTGTGGATAGGATTCCACTGTAGGGGTGGTACATTAGTGAAGGTGTAATCCTTCAAATTGACCTTGGTTAAGACCCCTAAATGCTGCAAGTACAAAAAATTGGTTCACCAATCCTGTACTATTTGCAATTTCCATAGGAAGGGTATTCCTAGGATGATTTCATAGGTATTAGCCTTACCAAAGTCACATATAGCAAAGGTGTGTTCAAACTCTACACCACAAGTGGTTAGAGTTATCCCTTCAAGCAATCCTAGAGGTCTTTCCACATGACCGTCAGCCATTTAAAGCTTCATTCTAGTTGGTCTTAATGCGGGTTTACCCCATTGCTTCCACAAGGAGGTGGTCGCAATAGCAACACCAGCACTTGAGTCTATGATTGCTTTGGTTGTGTAACCTTGGTAGGTGATCGGGAGATAAGTATTACCTTCTTCGCCTTCGCTCATGTCCTCTATTTTTTCTGGAGGTATCTTTGGAACTTTTTGCTTAGAGCCTGCTTTTGAGATCTTGGGATCAGGTTCTGGAACTTGATTTGCCACATGATTCCATAATTCAGGTTTTACTCTGAGCATCTCTTCTAAAGTGAGATGACAGTGAACCTTAGTGTTCTTAAGGACTTCAATGTTTCTTGGAACCACCGAGTCTTCGTTTTTTATCAAGATTGTGGGAGCTTTGATTTGGAGAGGTTTAGATTCCCATGGACCTGTGAACCGTGGCAACTCTTGTAAAGAATTGGATTCAAATTCTAACCTTTATTCTTCTTGTTGCTCTACTTGATCTCCATAATTAGATGGAATGTCTTGTGGAAATTGATCATTAAGGTCATCAATCTCAACAACAGGAGGGGAAACATCCTTCTCCTTGGCCCATTTCTCTTCTTGTATTTCCTGCAAGAACTTTTGAGCGTGCTATTGAATTGAAAGAGGTTCTCCATCATCTATGGAGTCAGAAACATAGACTTTCTTTGGTGGTGAGCTTTCTTTTTCAATAGTTGGTTGAGCCTGTGGAGGTAAAGAAACTTTCAGTTTATTTACCAACTGCTCTAATCTATCTAGTAAGCCCCGGAAGTGCAAACCCGGTGTAATAGAATTTTTCTTATTGAACAATTGATTGGCCTCAAACATAGCTTGAGCTAGTTCCACCATTTTTATGCACATTTTTGTTCATTCAATCTCTAAATCTGCTCAAGGGTACCTCTTTGTGATCTAGGTTTGCAGGTGTTGGCCCTTCTTGAAGTCCAACCTAGTATGCCTTGAACATCATGTCCAAGTCTTTTGGGGTTAGATCTACAAGAACAAACCTTGGTTGTGGTCTATTTACAATGGTTCGTGGGTGGTGATGAGGTGGTGTGGATGGAGTTTTGACATGCGAGGGGTTTTGAGAGGCAATATCTTCTATTTTTGTTTTTGTGTCTTTCAGCCTTTCTACTAGTTTGGATAACTTTTTGGTCCACTTACGATTGGACTTCCCCTGAGTATCCTTCCATGTTCTTGTTTTTCTCTTAATAGGCTCACCTGATTCTCTTAGGTCTGATTGCTCAGCTGGCTTAGCTTGTTGTAAGGCTTGTGCCCTAGCAACTACCTGTAGAGTAGCCACATTACAGCTATTGGAACTTGAATCCCCCACTAAGCCTACTACATTAATGGGTGTAACCTTTGGTGCACTAGAGAGATGTCTAGGACAATCTCTCAGAAGTTGTTCTTTGCCACAATCAGGACAAAAGACATGTATTGTGATGTTCTGCCCTTGTACTGGAGCTTGTGGATGGCGACATTTGTGAATGACATGGTTGCCCTCATATCAAAAACATGGTCCTCTAGGGGCTTGTGGTCCCGTTTGTTTCACTTGGTGGCAGGGGTGAGGACTCGTATACATGAGATTAGCATAGTTTGGTCCATAATGATTTTCATGTCCCTCATTATCATAATATTGCTTCTTGTAGCTCTGGTCATGTTCCATCGAGTTTGCCTCATAGCAGTAAGACTCTCCTTGGTTCTGATCAAAACCTTGATTTACTATTTCGAAACTGATCAAAGGTGTCAGTAGTACTAGGGCTTTTTCTAGGTTTTCTTCTAGTCGGGCCTTCTTTACTAGAACTACATTCTGTTGGTGGGTTGGTTTTTGTCCTAGTACGGGTTGAGGTTGGCCATATCCTCCATGTTCATATGATCTAGTTGCTCCTTGTGGTCCTGGATATGGGTTATACCTAGGAACTTCTCTGCCTTGTTCTCCAAGAGGGTATCTGTATGGCCTATATTGGGATGGTACAACGGTCGTGGCTGTCTACTAAATGAATAGTTTTCAGTGTTGTGGTTGGTGTACTTCTGCTCACAATAAGAATACATGTTAGGCCCCTGAGTTGGTTGTCTATAGTAAGGGAAAGGTTGTGATAACCCTAATCCTTCTCTAGTGCAGACAAGAGATGGATGATCTCCACCGCAAAGTGTGCAACTTCTTAACATTGGCATTCTCAAGGGGGGGGGGGGGGTTTGGTAATTCCCTTGTCCTTATACTCCCAATTTCTTCGCAACTAACTTTGCCACTTCCTCCATATTACTCAAACTAGAAGTCTCATTGCACCTTCTATCCTCTGATTTGGTAGAATTTTGTGTGGTTTTGAGATCCTCAGCTAAGTTGTCTTCCAAATCTATGCACTCTTGAAGGCACTCACTCAGGGTTTGCAATGGTTTTACGTATACTAGGATTCTCAATGTTTTTTTGGTTAGACGTTCTAAAACTAGGGATATCATTTTTTGCTGAGAGGGTCTCTCTGTCATTGGGCATCGGTCTACGTACTAATTAAATCTTCTTGCTGCATTTTTTACTATCTCATTAGGAGCTTGTTCGAAACTATGTAGTAAGGATGCTGAATTGTGCTTGATCCCTCGCTTAATGAATTCCCCAATGAATTCTTGGAAGAATTGTTTGATATGGCCAAAACAATTTGGATCCAAGTATTGGAACCATGTTAAGGCTATCCCTGTGAGGGTTAGCCCAAAGGATTCATATTGCACAAAAAAGTCATCCACTTGCTCGGCTCCCAACACTTGCTTGTATTCTTCAATGTGGTCATAGATGTGGTCTTTCTAGGACCCCAAACATCTGTATGTAGTAATTCTAGCACATTCTCACTAACATGCTTGTCATGCAAAAATGATGCTCTTGACTCTTTACCAAATTGACATGTTGCACATACCTTTTGCATCTGAGCAACCTTGAAATTTGGTAGTGCATTGACAATCTTCTTTGACTGCATCAATTTGTGCCTTTGAAAATTTGCATGTCCAATTTGTTTGTGTTAGATCTCTATATCAACAATATCTCCTACACATTTTGCAAGCATGGCTGCATTCAGTTCAGGTATTTTTACATTTAAGGCAAACATCCTACCCACTTTTTTTCCTTTGGAAATCAATCTTCCATCCTTTTTGTACTCTTCTACATATAACATGTCAGCATTAAACGAGAATTGTAATCCATGGTCAACCATTTGTCCAAAAGAAACCAGATTCTTTGTTATATTTGGAACATGCATCACATCAGCAAGGTGTTTTACCTTTCCATCCTCCATAGAATACTCTTGGTTTCCTGTATGCTCGATAGGGTGCGATGTGTCATCACCTATTTCAACATATCCAATAATTGGTACTTTGTGCAAACTACTAAACCATTCTGCATGATTGGTCATGTTATTTGAAGCACTTGAATCAACATACTAGACATTACCATTCAATTTTGAAACATCAATAGACATTGTATTCATCATATGATGTTGGGCTATGAACAACTTCTTAGAATCATCTGGACTTGTGGATGCATAGTTCTTATGCTTCCTTGTGTTATTTTGATTCTTCAACCTGGAATCATCAAAGTATCCACGTCTACCACAATTTGAACATCCTTTACTATCATTACCTGAATCAATTCTTTGGAAATTTTTGCCTCTTTGACTCCCCCTACCTCAAAATTATCCTCTACCTCTTGCATGATTCCGATGTTGACCTTGGTCTTGGTTACTATTTCCTCTTCCACTTTTGAAGCCTCTAACTCTGTCTCTTCCTCTAGCAGAGTAGAATACTTGCTCATAACGAGGTTTTCCTTGGGATTTTGATTCCTCGCCAAGATTCTTTTCTTCAATAATCAACATGGACACCAGATCAAGAAAATTCAAAATATTTTCCTAGGTCTGAATAGATGTTCTGAAATGATTATATGCAACTCCTAGGCCATGAAGGCATACTTCCACTTTATCATCATCATCTACATTCATGCCAGTAGATGCAAGTGACTCACATATGCTTTTGATTTTCAAGGTGTAGTCACTTACCGACATGCCCTTTTTCTATAATGTATGTAGCTTCTTCTTGAGCTGCAATTTTCGTGCCTTTGTATTGGTCTCATACAATGTGACCAAACTATTCCAATCCTCTCTTAGAGTCTTGTCATCCTGTATGTGTCCAATCATGCTATCATGTATGCTAACACATAGTAAATATCTTACCTTTCATGCTCCTTGATTCCATTCCTCATATGATCTTAACTGGTCTGTATTCTGATTCCTCTTTGATAATTGCAGAGCGTTTTCATTATCTCCTTTGATGTACTTCTAGTAGCCTTATTGCATCAAGAAATTCATCATTCTGAATCTCCAAGCATGGAAGTTTTTCTTGTCTAGCTTGTCGTTCAAAAGTTGACTCATCTCATTTATGTTTTCCATTTTTTGCAGCAATTCCCAACACTACCAAAACATTGGTTTTTCTATGGGCCCCACCTTGCAGGCTCGAAATGGAGGTTTAGATGGCTCCAAAAATATTTTGAAACCTTCTACCTTCATGCCAATTTTTGTAGCAATCTGAGGTCGTTTGTGAATCGCGCTTTCTCCATGCCTTCTCATGTACTCTTCACCATCAACCTTGTCCACAAGCTCTCTACAAGCACACTAGTTCTAATACCATGTCATGCGGAAGGAGATAAGGAAGAGAGCTCTCACACATGCATACTCACAATCAAAGAGAACCACACACATAGATTGAGGCAAGGAAGAATGATCTTCTTCTTCTTGTTCTTCTTTTATTACATAAAAGGAATGCACTAGCCAAGAAATGGGGCTCATGTTGCTTACCTTCAAAAACAATCGGAGATTCTGCATATAAATGAAGAAGATTCTATGGATAGTTTATTGAAAAATATGAACGATTTGAAGGATCAATTGATTTTTCCAGATGAAGCCTTGCTAGATAGTTCACTTGTGTAGACCATTCTTAATGCAATTCAAAAGGAAAATCCTAATGTTCCCCAATAAGTGAGCTGGTAAGAAACAAATGTGCCTTCACTCTCAATAGAAAAATCTAGTAAAGCTCAATGAAGTATCCCTGACATATACCAACATGACCACTATACATGTCAAACAAATGAAAAAGTGATGTGTCATCCTTGATCATCACATGTTGAGCTTGATATCTCAACAAACTAAAGTTGAATATAGAGGACTTGCAAAGGCTACACAATAAGCTATATGGATTAAAACCCTATACTATGATTTAGGGTTGAACACTTCAACTCCACATATATTTGGAGACAATATTAGCTCATGACATCTTGCTACTAACCCTATCTATCATGCTAGAATTAAACATATAGAATTTCATTACCATTATGTTAGAGAGAAGATTATGAACAAGGAAACACAACTTTCGTATGTATCAACACATCAACAATGTGCAGATATGATATGCTTGTCAATTTGAGTGCATTTACTTTGGATAAATGTAAAATTCAAAAGAAGATGGAATCTCGTGAATTTGAGAGAGTGAACCCATGATGTATTTGGTGAAGGAACCAAATCAATCAAATCCCTAAAGTGTAGGATCACTTTTAGGTAAGGGAAACTTCAAATTCAAGCTTAGAACATGTGTATACATACACATGGTTTTAGTCCTGAATTAGGAGAGATATTTTGAGAGACATTGAGCTACGTCAGTGAGCATAAATTGAGTTAACTTCATTTATAAGTAGTCCACTACACATCCCTTGTATCATATGTTGATTAGCATTTACATTTTGATACATTTCTTCAAGTACATTTGTGTCTATTGTCCATTGTTGTATCTTCATCATTACAATGACGTTGTTAAATCGATTTCTCTATGTGTACTCACTCTCTTGTGTTAGTTTAACTTCGGATAATTAGATTAGATTGTCTAGTGTTGTAATATCAATTTTTTTCTAGTGTGGTTCAGTAGATATCGAGATACGAAGAAAGGAAGGTGATTGTGTCTGCATACCTTCTAGATCGTAAAACATCGCGATGATCCTCCTAATTTGTTAGATTTATTTCTCATTGTTTAGTACAAGTAAATTGATAAAATAACTTGATTTAGTTAGCTATATAATCCAATTAGATGTGTGCAAAAGCTCTGTGGTAAATTCATACCAGGTAGTGAGCTCTGAGTATAATAGTGAGACCTTCCATTCTCAAATTAGAAGGTTCTTCACATCTCAAATTAGAAGGTTCTTCACATTTCTTACACACGTGTTATCTGTTTTGATGCAAACCTTTGGGAATGATTTTCTAAATGAGTTTGTGGTGCCAAATTCATCATTGGGAAGCTAACGGAGTCTATTGAGCTTCCCTGAAGTTAGATTGGCAGGTGTAGAGTAGGTTTTGTGTAGCACCAGCTCATCTCTAGGACCTATTTCACCATCTCCTCAGATCAAGCATACTGCAAGCTTGGTGTTTCAATAGATATAACTACTCATAATAGAATCTAGTTGAGCAAAATCCGGCTGAGCAAAGTCAAATTTAGCAAAATCCCACTGACCAAAATCTGAGTCAGCAGAATTGTATAACATCTGATTGAGCGTTTTCTTACGTTAACACCAAAAAGCTCTAGAGAAGCATCAGAGGTTTTTCCCCCAACTTCAGCCCCACATTAGTCACCACTTGCGAGTGGGAGATCCCAACCATGACAAGAGATTCCAAGCTAGGCAAGCAGGCCTGAGAGCTCAAGTCCTTTCCTTTTCTTACTTTGTAGCTAATTTACCTCATAATTTCAATACTCAATAGAAAAAGGAACTAAGAAAATAGGAAGAGGGCATGACATATGAAAGCTTCATTAGACCTCAATTAATGTTACTTTCCTAAGGGGATCTAAAAAGATGTGGTTGACTAGCTCTCGGTTTTTCTTTGGTTTCTTTTAATCTTCAGGCTTTTGTGCTTCTTTCACCTGTCTATCACGAGGTGAGCTCTTGTCTATTGCCAATTCCATTAGTCAGGGGAGGTGGGCCACTTCATCGTGGGCTATTCACAACCACGCAAAGAATTCAAGGAATTCAAACTACACAATCCTAGTTGACTAACAGTCAAAAGTGAAAACGTCAACCTACAAAAGTTCCATTGAGGTGCTCATGTGTCTCTCATTGTGAACAAGATTAGCATGTCTATCATGCCAAAGTATCTGTCATGTCCATGAATCAGTCGTGCTGAAGTTCACCTTTCTATCATGCCGAAGTATCTCTCGTGGCTGCGAATGAGTCATGAGGATGAGACAAAGCTACGCATTTCATATTATAAAGCTCCATTGAGCTTCTCACTTGTCCATCATGGCCTTGTATCCATCATGGTATCTATTGTGATGGAGATTAGTTCGCTTGTATGTCGTGCTAAAGTATTTCTCACAACCCCAACTTAGTCGTGCCTTGAGATCGCATGTCTGTCGTCTCTGTTGCGCTGAAGTCCCAGATTTGTCTTGTCATTGTCATGTGCCATTATGATCTTTTTTTTTGTATAAAGGAAGTTCGGCATTAGCCTACTCTCCCTGACTTGAATTAAATAAAGAAAGAAAAGTAAAAGAGAAGGGACTAGTGCCATTATGATCTTTTTTTTTAATATATAAAAGGAAGTTCGGCCTTAGCCTAATCTCTCGGACTTTAATTAAAATAAAGAGAAAAAGTTACAAGTGAATGGGACTAGTGCCCATGGGACCCCCCAAATCCTACCATGCAGGGGAGGAGTATGGCAAGCTAGAGGGCATTACAAATGAGGTGGATAAATTTATCATCACCCTCATGAGGGACCCATTTGGGTTTCAACTTGTTGTTTTCGAGGAGATAAATACAATGATGTCTAAACGGTGGAGATCTCTTATCTCGGAAGATTCTTTTACCTAGGAGAAACAAGGATTTCTCGATCGACCATTCCTTAGGAGTTTGGCCAAAATTGACAGCGCATCGCTCCCTCCAAATCTTCCAGAGAGTCTCACCTCTGATGGCATTCCACAGCCTCGATGAGCAGCCGACCGCCTCACCCAACATCGCCTGATGCCAGTTGATTTGGTTCGTGAGTCTCAATACTCGGGTCACGTGACGCCAGATAACACGGGACTTGGGGCAGTCGAAGAACATGTGAGCTAAATCTTCGATGCACCGATGGCATCACTTGCACCATGGCGGCACACCACATATTTTGTTAGCCCTTGCATTGGACCAGATACCTTTATGCAAGATCTGCCACATGAGAACAAACTTTTTGACCTCAATTAAGGGGTGCCAAATAGACATGAATTTTAGTTCCCACCGAAGTTTGGTCCACGAAAGGCACCATCGCTTGTTAAGAGTGTGGTGAACATTTAAATCCTCTTTGAAGTTGGGGGTTCTGGATATCTTCTTACCATTGCTCCATTTGAGGCCCTCTAGGCAAGGAGGATCCTGACTGCAGAGAAGACAGGTAGTTGAGCGGTCCCATGCTAAACACCTGCTTTGAAGAAGAGTCCATTCCTCAAAGGTAACTCTGAGTCTCGGATCCAATTCTTCGAACCTAATCCACTGGCTGGTCTCTTGTTTCCAGAGTTGTTTCCACTGTTTGAACCCCTTGTTCCATAACCGCTTTGCAGTTTGGAGGTTCCAAGACTCCACCCCCCTAATGCCGCTGATCGGGAACCAAATAGAGTCATTTTGTCTCATCCTAGCCGCCCACTTCCACTCATCACTAATTCTGATGAATTGTTTGGCCTTGTTCCAGTTCTTCCATAAGGAACACACGAGGCTAGAACCTTTAGGGGACACCGGGTGGGGGGAGAACAAAAGCATGAGAATCCCTATGTCCTTCCAACCAGGATGGCCAACTAAGGTAAGGTCTTCCGTGTTTCTGAAGATCAATTTAGCCCAAGAGGACTCCCTATTGATCCAAGCCTTGATAAGCCACTTTGCCGCCAGCTTGTCAGCCAACCCAACAATATCCGAAATTCCCAAGCCCCCTGAGTCTTTAGGGCTAATGCAAGTTTCCCATTTGATTTTGGGAATCCCCCTCCTGTTGGGGTCCCCAGTCCAAAGAAAGTTTCTGCAGATTCTTTCCACTTTGGCCAAGTCTTTCTCCTTAGGTCTCCAACATGAGATAAAGTAAATAATAACCATAGCACCTTTCTTCCATTGTGATCTTCATTATGGCCACTGCATCTTCACGAGCTTAGATATCTCTGGGCATCAATCATCTCTTCTCTTACCCTTTATTTGATGAATCTAGTGGCACCATACAAAGAGAAATAAATCTAACAAGTGTGGGAGGGGTCACCTCCACGTTTCATTTCAGGAGCAAGATGATGTGCAAACATAATCAACTTCAAGCATTCATATCTTATGATCTATTGAACTAATGATAAAACTTGATACGTAGGTACTTGACATAGAGAATCAATGACTTCAACAATATCGGTATCATCAATAGAAGACTAAAGAAGATGCACCATATTTCGTGGAATTCTTTTGATTCTAATTCTATTGATAGGTACCATGCAATCACATCAATCACATCTTTGAGAAGAAAGCCGCATGGAAACCATTAAGAGTTTATATAAGTTTTATATTCTCTTCATCAGTGGTGCTTTCCACCCCATTGTTGCCGATGATGTACAATATCTCTTCTTTAAGCTATTTATTTTTAAGAATCTTACACATTTCTTTAGTCAGTTTATCAACTTTTGCTGCCCAACAATCATGATAATAGATATGAAAATTCTTCCCTTGAGTTTTCTCTTCATATCTAAGTTTGCTTCTTATCTTCAAGAGCCCAACCGCGTGGGCACAACCTTTATTCACCTCAGCCTCAAGACATCGGAGTCTACAATAAAGATTTTCTCTTCTTTGTCGCCGAATGGTTTGAATCTCTCTTTGAGCCTTATAAGCAAAAAATGGTATTGCTTGATTGCCATCTTCCAACACTTATAAAGAGAGCCATTGATGCTAAAACCCTTGATCCAAGTCGAGAGGCATTTGTTGAAGCAAATGGAGAGAGAGGAGTAAAGGATCTGCATGGAACCGGGGGGGGGGGGGGGAGGGGGGGGCTTTCCTAAACTTGAACTATAAGTATGGCTTGAGTGTGAGAAGCATACGCTAAGGACCAGACACAACCGTGTCCTGCGAAAGGGAGCAACAAGGAGAACCGAACTTATCAATCATGTTATGTGTGATATAGCTCCTATGAAGCATAGTTTTCAGCAACTTCACCCCCGTTTAGAGATTTGATGAAGAGCGAGGCATGACTTTCAATAGAGTTAAAAACTTTCATCTTCACGATGGGTCAGGTCCTCTTTGTTGTACGATACAAAAGTTAGAACCTTCTCTGATTTGCAAAGTACTCTCAGTCCACGTGGCAAAAACGTTGGCCTCTCACTCCACGTAGCATAAAGAAAACACTGGTAGCACTTGTGATACCAAATCCGAACGGAAGAAATTTCTAGTACAACCATGCATGCGTGCTTAACTATAAATCCTGAAGATTCTTTGTAGTTTTCGAAATGAGATTTCCTAATTTTAAAGTAGTGATCAAGTTCGTTCGGCCAATGATGAAGAGCTCATATATACTCTCTCTCTCTCTCTGTCGCAATCTCTCCCGTTGATGAAGCACTCACTATGATGAGCTCTATTACACACAAAAACCTAGGGCATATTCCTCGTGACATGCAGATGAACTTTGGTTCGGTGATACGAAGATGAAATGCCAAAAAGGTGCAAGTGCATAAGGCAATCTGAGGATTTGTTTTGGATGGAAATTAATAGGGAGGGTCCACAATCTGGTCTTTCCATGGTCTTTTCTTGATGAATGGGATGGAGAGGAGAAAAATGATATAAAGTCGGGATGATAGTTTCTAATGACAAGGTTTTGGGTTCAACGTAAGCCACTAGAATCTCATATCATACGCATAGGGGCAACATAAATCGCATGCATGAGTGAAGTTAAACTGCCTATCCACCTACAAAACACAAGCATGATAACAAGCTTCTTACTTTGCAACAACAAAGATCTCATACGTGTGATCAAACCACAAGGTCAGTTGTATCACCATTTATATCCTTTAAATCTATTTCCAAGGAAATATTTTTTCTTTGATGACATTTTTTTTAATATAAAGGAAGTTCGGCATTAGCTTGCTGCCAACTGAGATGTTTCTGAAGTCTAATTTTCTTTCCAACCATCTACCAGAGTCTATTGGAGTTGGGGCAAGTAAAGAAGATGTGTGAAACATCTTTGATAGACCGATAGCAGCGTTTGCACCAGGGAGGAATCCCTCAGAATTTGCTATCCTTAAGGTTGGTCCAGATTCCATGATGCGGAATTTGCTATAAGAGGACATACTTTTTTATTTCTATGAGGGGGTGCCAGATAGCCATGAACTTCATGTCCCACCGAAGCCGTGTCCATGACAGGCACCACTCCTTGTTGAGGTTAACTTGATAGTCAATGGTTTCTTTGATGTTCGGGATTTTTGATAGGCTATTCCCATTGTGCCATTTGAGACCAAGCGAGCTCGACGTGTCGTGTCCCATGAGAAGGCGAACTTTGTGTCGGTCCCAGGCAAGACATCTGCTTTGCAAAGTGTTCCATTCTTCGTATGAAATGTTGACGCAAGGATCAATATCCTCGAAGTTGATCCACTGGTTGGTGTCTTGTTTCTAGAGATGTTTCCATTTTTTGAAGCCTTTGTTCCATAACTTCTTGGCATTTTGAATGTTACAAGATTCCACACTCCGGACGCCATGGACCGAAAACCAGATAGAGTCGTTTTGTCTGATATCGGCTGCCCACTTCTAGTCTTCACTTATTCTAGTGTAGCTTTTTACTTTATTCCAACTCTTCCATAGGGAGCACATGAGATTTGCACCTTTCGGGAAGACGGGGATCGAGGAAAACAACAAGGTCAAGATGTCAAGATTCTTCCAATTCGGGAAACCCATGAGAGGCAACTACTTCTTGTTTCTGAAGATCAACTTGGCCCACGAGGCCTCCCCGTTGCACCAAGCCTTAATCATCCATTTGGCCGCTAGTTTGTTAGCCATGCACCCAATGTCCAGGATACCAAGTCCCCCATCATCTCTATGGATGATGCAAATGGACCATTTGATTTTAGGCACCCTCCTCCTATTGTGGTCGCCCGTCCAAAGGAAGTTTCTACAAATACTATCCAGTTTGGATAGATCTTGCTCTTTAGGTCTCCAGCAAGAAAGGAAATAAATGGTAGATGATAAGAGGAACTTGTTGATAACCATAGCATGACCAGCAAGATTGATTTGCATACCTCTCCAATAGTTAAGCTTGTTTTCAAGTTTGGCCTGAAGTGTTTCGTTGGCGATGCACCACAGTGCGCTCTCCTTCTCGAGAGCTCCACGACGATATGCTCGGAGTAGAAAACCAAGCACCTAAGGCCGCACACAGTACTCCGCACAAAGGCTGTAGATATGCAGAAAACACAGTACACAGGAAGCACGAAGACAAACTTCTTAGGACTTCAGATGCGGTCGAACTTCCAGTCTGTGACTGACCAGGCCACTATATGTTTTATTAAAGAACATATACAAAGAAGTGTCCGGTGGCCATTTGTCCTTTCACATGGACACTAACGGTAACAATCTCCCACTAAAGGCCAATATGGCCAGAGTAACTATGGGAAAAAAATAAAGAATGATAAAGAATACCTAAGTGTAAGTATACAAACTATACCTCCCACCTGATGGGCATGTTACACAGTATACAAGTGACTACGTAAGATCAAGAATCAAGTAACCCCCATCAAGTGACAACATTGTCGAAAGCTATCCTGTGGTAGAGCTTTAGTCAAAGCATCTGCAGCATTATCTCGAGTGTGAACCTTCTCAAGAATAATGCTCTCAGTGGCTAAGCAATCTCTAATGAAGTGATACCTCACCTCAATGTGCTTGGTCTTTGCATGATAGACCGGATTCTTAGCCAAAGCAATGGCACTCTGACTATCACTAAGCAAGTGAGGTACATGTTGAGGTAAACCCATATCACAAGCAAGACGAGAAAGCCACAATGCTTCCTTACATGCCTCACTTGTTGCAACATACTCTGCTTCTGTGGTGGAAACAACTGTACATTCTTGAAGATGAGATCTCCAAGAGATAGCACCTCCAGCAAAATGAAAAATGTACCCTGATGTAGACTTACGATTGTCTACACAACCAGCATAGTCAGAATCTGTGTAACCAATAATGGATGCTTTCCCTCTACCTAAGCATAGACACTTGTCCTTAGTGCCACTCAGATATCTCAAAATCATTTTGACCGCTTCCCAATGTTTCTTGCCAGTATTAGACATATATCTGCTCACAACTCCCACTGCAAATGCAATGTCTGGTCTCGTAGCTACCATAGCATACATGAGACTACCAACATCAGATTGATAGGGAATTTTGGTCATGAATTCCTTTTCCTCATCTAATTTGGGGCACTCATCCTTGCTCAATTTCACATATGTCGGTAAAGGTGTACTCAATGCCTTTCCACCTTGCATATTGAATCGGTGAAGTACTTTGGATATGTACTCACTTTGAGACAAGTATATGCATCTTTTACTCCTATCACGAGTAATGCACATGCCAAGAATATGTTTGGCATCCCCCAAATCCTTCATATCAAATGTCTGACTCAACTTCTTTTTGAGAAGTGACAAATCATAAGAGGACTTCCCAGCAATCAACATATCATCGACGTAAAGTATCAAGCATATCAAGCTGCCATCAGAACATCTCTTTGTGTAGAGACAATGATCCTCATTGCTCCGAGAATAGCCTTGGGACTTCATAAAAGCATCAAACTTTTGGTACCATTGTCTAGGAGGCTGTTTAAGTCCATACAAGCTCTTCTTGAGCTTACAAACTAGACTTTCCTTGTCAGGAACTACATAACCCTCTGGTTGTTCCATATAGATCTCATCTGTAAGATCTCCATGCAAGAAAGCTGTTTTCACATCCATTTGGACTAGCTCTAAGTCCTCCATTGCAACGAATCCAAGCAACATGCGCAAAGTAGTCATCTTGACCACTAGAGAGAAGATTTCCTCAAAATCAACACCATGTTGTTGCTTAAAACCCTTTGCAACAAGTCGTGCTTTATATTTTGGAGAAGCACTATCTTATGTGAATTTTAGCTTATATACCCATTTACATGGTAAAGCTTTCCTGCCCTTTGGCAAAGGTACTAAGTCCCAAGTACCATTCTTGTGAATAGAATCCAACTCGCTCTTCATGGCACGCTCCCACTTGACATGATCCTCTGTCTGCATAGCCTCTTTGTAGCAAGAAGGCTCACCGGCATCTGTTAGCATAACAAAATCTAAACCTCGAACATATCTATCAGGTGGATATGAGACACGTGCAGAACGTCTCAATGGTTGCTAAACAAGAACATGTGCAGACTGATCTGAATGGACATTCTCTTGAACATCCCTATGTGCAGCATTTTTATGCATGCTAACCGGAGGACTAGTATCCTCAAACACCACTCTTCTCACTTCAACCTCCTTAATGGGCTGTTTAAGCATCTTAGACTCATTAAAAATGACATCACTACTTCTGATCACTGATCATGTTTCAGGATCCCATAAGCGATATCCAAATTGTCCTTCTCGACGATATCCAAGAAAAATGCATTTCTTTGACTTATGGTCCAACTTTTTTCTAAGATTCTTGGGTATATGAACATATGCTTCACACCCAAAAACTCGAAGATGATCATAATATGGTGGTTTCCCTGTCCATAACTCTTGTGCCACTTTCATACCTTTGGCAGTACTAGGTGAAAGGTTAATCACATGAACTGCAGTCAATACTGCTTGTGCCCAAAAACCTTGTGAGAGGTTTGCATGATGCAACATAGAGACTACTCTATCTTGAATAGTTCTATTGATCCTCTCAGCTACACCATTCTGTACTAGGGTATAAGGGGCTGTAAACTCTCTACGAATCCCTTTAGACTGACAGAAAAGGCTGAATTCATGTGAGGTATACTCACCCCCATTATCTGAACGTAAAGCCTTAAGCTTAGTTCCTTTTTCAATCTCAACTGAAGCAAGCCATTTTCTGAAAGTAGGGAATACATCATCCTTTGATTTGATAGGATATACCCAGACTTTTCTAGTAGCATCATCTATGAAAGTGACAAAGTAAAGAGAACAACCTAAGGACCTAGTGGGCATAGGACCACACACATCTGTATGAACGAGATCTAAAGGCTGAATTGAAGAGTCAATGTGCGTTCTATGCACATTTCTGGTTTGCTTTCCATATTGACAATGCTCACAAAATGAAAAATCAAAGAAAGATAACACAGGTAAGTAGCCAGAATGAGAAAGATTTTCCATTCCACTATGAGATGTATGGCCCAAACGACCATGCCAAATACAAGCCATAGGCTGTTCAGTAACAGCTAACAAGTGTTCTTTCTGTGATACAAATAAAGGATAAAGTGAGCCAACTTTGCTTCCTTTTGCAATAACCATATTGCCCTTTGATATACGAAAGGACTGAGCATAGAAGACCACCTTGTAACCAAGGTCATCAAGTTGACCAACTGACATCAAACTGCGTGATAACTGAGGTACATGGCGTACATTATGCATAGTAAATTTTGAACCATCAATGAACTGCACAACCACATCTCCAATCCCCACAACATCACACTGGTAAGAGTCACCAAGTCTCACGGTACCAAGAGACTTTGCTGCATAAATAGAGAACCATTCTCTATGTGGTGTCACATGGAAAGAAGCACCAGAATCTAGCAGCTAGGTGTGGGAAAGAGTATCAGCCATAAGTGCCTCAGATGGCACAGTACTATCAAGTGTCAACACATCAGCATCATCAGAAATAGCATTAATTTCTTCAATCTTCACAGTCGAAGTAGATGGTGCAGGTAACTGTTTAACATGCCCATCAACATTCTGTCCTTTACCTTTAGCATTCTTTAATTCATAACAGTCTTTCTTCATGTGTCCTTTCTTATGACAATAATGGCATTCGATATCCATCTTCCTTGATTTACTTCTACTCTTATTCCATTGACCATTCTTTTCCTTGTTCTTGCTCCTGCCACGTTGTTGATTCTTTCCTTGGTAAGAATCACGAACATTATATGCATCTCCACTCTGAGTGCCAACCATAGATTTTCTACAAATCTCCTCGCTACCACATATGTCATCATAGACGAGTTTACCACCAGGTGCATTGTTGCTAATAGCTGTGCAAAACGTATCCCATGATGATGGCAGGGTGCATAACAGCAATACTACTTTCATTTCATTATCCATATCCATTTTCTGAGCCTGTAACTGGGAGAATATAGCATCAAACTCATTTAGATGAGCAACAACACTATCTGTGTCCTTCATACGAAGAAGGTCATATAATTTTCTCATCAAATACACTTTATTTGATGCCATCTCTTTTTCATATGTATTGCATAACTTCTTCCAAAGCTCCTTTGCACTTTCACAGTCTAATACTGTAAAGTAAACATTATCTGCCAGGTGCAAGCAAATGGTAGACCTGGCCATTTCATCTAACTCATCCCAATCATCTTCATCCATGTCAGCAGGCTTCTTTGAAATCCCATTTACTGGCTTCCATTGCCTCCTTTGAATCAGCACATCTTTAATCTAATTCTTCCATAGAGCAAAGTTTGTCCCATCAAATTTTCGGATCTCAAAATGGTCTTTGCCCTGCAAGTTATAGCTCCTCCTGGGAACACTAGCACTAGACCCTGATCCACCGGATGTGCGTGAGACCTCTGATGCCATGATTGTAGAGAACTGAATAGAATGATAATGGAGCTAGAAGAGTCCAAACACGGTCAACAAATAAGTGTATTAAGGAGTAAATCGACCACTGTATAGTTGACTAAACCAGAAATCTGGAAAAATTTTGCCAGAGTATCCTCTGCAAAATTAGCATATGACCAGTGTCAAAGTATCATAAAACTGAAAGTACTGACATGTCTACTTGCATAGTGAATCACTGACTCCACTGCATATAATCAGTTATCCAATAGAAGCCAACTAGGCTTATCGAGCACCTATGAACAACTATCATACATCTCCTATGGCGAGGCTGGGTAAGTCTTCCACCTGCATCACTGAAGAGATCTCGACATCTGGGTGTCTCCCAGTTAAGAAAACCTCACCACGATCCTCTTTATCAAACGTAAAAGGCTTTATGCAAAGAACGTAACCGCTATATCAATGACCACATGGACGTACATAAGCGGTATCCACAGAAGCGTACATGGTGTGTATGTGCCCAATATATGCAGTAAAATGACACTAAAAGGCTAAATACACAGCCCAAAAACTAGCCAATAACACCTGCAAGTGTCTGTCAACTCTAATGTTTTAGGCTTTAAAAACCTGCATGAATTTGCAGCGACTGCTCCCACCAAAACTGAAAACCTCTCGAGAAACCTGTAGTTTTACGAGTGTGGCTGAAAATACAGCCCCAAAAGTTGATATTTATTGTCTGAGAAGTACAAAGAACACTCTTCTTGATGTTCTTGGACCTGTGCGAAGAGAACTATGTGCGAAAGTACTCCGAAATGGCTCCAAAAACACCCCAAAATTGCTTCAAAAATAGGCTTTGAAAGCAAAAAATGAAGCTTTGAGGGACCAAAACTTGTTCAAGGTAATGTCAACCTTAGTCTTTCCCCTTCTTCAAACACCACAAGAGTGTAGCTTAGTGGCAAGAGATTGCCACGGTTAAGCGAGCTCTAGGGGGAACAGTACTGGGATGGGTGACCTCCCGGGAAGTACCGGGAACCTCTATATTCCTTGATCGTTGAGGTCCTCCCTCGCGCGCAACCAACAGCGCCAACGGTGACTTCGGTGACTCGGATGACAAGGTATGCCAAGGTCTATGCCTTGGTCGGCGCCTTGGTCGTAAGCCTTGGAGAAAGCTTGGGGGGGGGGGGTCCTCGCTTCGCTTGCACAAAAGGAACAACGCTTTTGCCTCGAACTGCTCTGATACCAGTGAAGTGTTTCGTTGGCAATGCACCACAGTGCGCTCTCCTTCTCGAGAGCTCCACGACGATATGCTCGGAGTAGAAAACTGAGCACCTAAGGCCGCACACAGTACTCCGCACAAAGGTTGTAGATACGCAGAAAACACAGTACACAAGAAGCAGGAAGACAGACTTCTTAGGTCTTTCAGATGCGGTCGAACTTCCAGTCTGTGACTGACCAGGCCACTATATGTTTTATTAAAGAACATATACAAAGAAGTATCCGGTGGCCATTTGGCCTTTCACATGGACACTAACGGTAACATGGCCAGCACCCAGTTCCATCGTTGTTCCATACAGATGCCAAACCCCAAGGGAATCCCAAGAAGCCGAAATATTTGGCCCTGCGGAATGATTTGATAGCCATGATCAATGAGAAGGTCGGGCTGTGACCCAACAATAGCTCTAAAGGCCGTCTTAGAGTGGTTGATTGTGGATCCAGAGGCTTCACAAAAAGTAGCCAAACACCTCCAGAACATCTCTAGGCTGGTACTATCATTGTGAACAAACGCGTTCATATCATTGGCAAAAAGTCTCATGGTGATGTGACTGTGGTCATGAGGCAAATGGAGGCCTTTGATATTACCAGCTTCCACTTGATGCTCCACGAGCCTGCTAAGCCCTTCCGTGGCAATGGCAAAGAGAAGGGGAGCCAATGGGCACCCTTGTCTGATAGATCTTCTAAGTTTGATCACCTTCGAAAGTTTGCCATTAATGTTAATTTGGGTCAATGCGTTTCTGAGAAGGGTCATGATCATCTTGGTGAATTTTTTACTACATCCAAGATCTTGGAGCGACTGAAGAATATAGTCCCATTCCAGCCTATCGTAGGCTTTATCAAAGTCGATCTTGAGAAAGACCACGTCTTGTTTAGACTCATTTGCAAATTCAAGACCTTCCCTGATATCTATAATGGTTTCCAAAATTGCTTGCCTTTGATGAAACCTTTTTGGTCCTCGCTTAACCACGCTCTCAAGTGGTAAGAGATTCTGTTGGCAATGACTTTGGCAATGATCTTGTATCCTGTTTGGAGCATCGTAATAGGACGCTAGTTCTCTATTCTGTTCTTTTCCCCTTTTTTCTGTATTAACTTGATAATGCCATTGTTGAGACAAGATGGAAGCACGGCAAACTTGAGCGCCTCTTGCCAAACCAGACGAAGAGGGGTGGCAACCACCAACTTGAAGGATTTAAAGAACTCATTAGTGAGCCCGTCGGGTCCCGGGCTTTTACTAGAAGGGAGGGCATCAATGACCTCAATGATTTCTACTTCAGAGATAGGGACACGTAGCACGGAGTGAAGGTTGAGTGGTATCCTGTGGGGGGAAACCCTAGATATGGCTGCCATACAGTGGCTTCTATGGTGGGAGAGGGGGTTCGAGGTCCCCAAGAGTCTCATGAAGTGCCCTTCAATGATCCCAAAATTATCTTCTTCCGTATTGCATACATTGCCATTTAAGTCTAGCAATAAGGGGATCGATTCTCTGTTATGTTTTCTTTTAAGGATACGGCACATCTCTTTGGTGGGTTTGTCAGCTTTTCCAGCCCACCACTCCTTGAAGAAAATTTGCAAATTTTTCCTTTGTATTTCTTCCTCGTATCTCAGTAGCACTCTGATTTTTCGAAAAGACCTTTCTGGGCTTGAGATTTTCCTTTGTTCATTTCCTCCTCGAGCCTCCAGAGTCTATGATATAGAGCTTCTCTACGAGCCCGCCGCACAGTCTCGAGCATCTTCCTGGATCTAATCATGATTTGTCGTGACTTATCGACCGCACTTCTTCAACATTTGGCTGGGGACAAGCCGGAGGCGAACGACTCCTTCCACACATCAGCAATTTCTTGATGGACAGAGGGGAGAGAGAAGGAGGGCGCACTGGCATGGAACCAAGGAGCCTTACGGATCTTGGTGGAAGGTTGGAACGTGATAACGATCGGGTAGTGATCAGAGATGGTGAGGTCGGTGCGTTGCGAGAGGGAAGCGTGGCCCCACTGATGAGTAAAACTCTGCGAAATGTAGCATCTATCAAGTCTAGCTTTCCTCAGGTCCTCGCCTGCTTGGAGATTTGACCAAGAAAAGCCATTTGAATCTTTGAATTCGACCAAATCCAAGTATAGTTTGGTTTTGTCCCATGTTTCTTTCTCCCGACTATCGATGATCCTGCCCTTGCCCATCCATCTGTTCATAGGGTCCTCCACCATGTTGAAGTCACCACAAATAAGCACGTTGTGGGGGAGCGTCCAAGGAGGCCAAAGTCTCTCTAAATCCCCATTAGGGGCATACAAAGAAACTAAAGTAAAACAAAAAGGAGCACCAAAAGAAACAGCAATCCATTGATGGCATTCATCTTCAATGGAGTTCTCAAGCTTTTCAAACCAGAATTGATTAATACCGATTACCGTTCCACCGGACCCCCGCTGGTGCACCGTTGAAATCCAAACATGGGTCGAGGAGACATGTCTAAGCCGTTTTTGGAGGTCTTCTCTGTCAATTTTAATCTCTTGAATACATATAAATTCTGGGTTTAGGCTAGTGTCGCGAAGCCATTGACCAATGATGGTCGCTCTTGAGGGGTCGGTTAGCCCTCTAGCATTTAACGAGATGATGATCATTGTCGTAGTGAGCCCTCTTTGTGGGAGGGAGCTTTGTCCTTTCTTTTGTTGGATTCATCTTTCTTTTTCACTAGGATCAGATCCCGAATTAGCAATAGGTTCTTGTGGGGGCTTTTCCAGGGTAACTCCATAGGTTGTTTTCCTTTGCGGGATGCCTCCTGTTGGGAAGAACTGGGCACCGTTTTGGACACCGTTTTTGGAATAGTCGATCCGATGATCGAACTTTCACTATCCATGTTATCTTCGTTACTAGTAGTAAAGCCGTCTTTTTTGCTTGTAGTGTAACCCTCTTGGGAGGTTTCTTTATTGTCAGGGATCTCTAGGGCTTTGTCGTTGGTGTCCACCTCAAGTTGGTTCCCACCTGGGTAGTCAAACTTATTGATCTCCTTTTCTAGATTGCAATACAAGTTGCTAGAGGGGGTAACTGACATGTTTTTTCGCTCGGAAGTCGCCCTAGGGCTTCTTTTCCTTCTTCTTCTGACTTCGATGAACCCGTTTGCATCAGCTTCTGGATTAAGGGGCCGACCCTTGACTTCCTCTTCCTTCGTCGAGTGAGCCAATGCCCCTTTGTTGTCTTGAGCGTTTCTGGGGGCTTCTTGATTTCGCTTGCTTTTTTGTCTCAAAGGGCAATCTTTAATCCTGTGACCTTGTTGGCCACAACGAAAGCACGCCTTGGGAAGGTTTTTGTAGTTGATGTCTTGCTCCCATACATCCCCTTTGCCCAAGTCCACTTTGATCTTCGATGGAAGCGGCATGTTGAAGTCAGCCTCGACACAGATTTGAGGGTGCCACCGAACGTTGAACGAGTATTTTGCACCTTCATAAATGAGACCACCAATGTCCTTGCGTGAGGCCAACGGCTTGCCGATAGGAGAAACAATGTCCCACACGAAGTTGTACAAGAAGTATGGCAGGTTAGGGAGCTCAACCCAGAGAGGGTACCGAAGCGATTTCGATTTGTCAGGAGTAAAATCAGGGGACCATCTGAATAGGCACAGTGTCGCCCGACCGAGTTGCCACGTTCTGACACTAAGGGCTCGAAACGCCATATCTTCATTTTCAAAGACTAGCAACATGTGGCTTGCTAGTAAGAACTGACACTTACAAACAATTAGCCCACGAGGGAACCACTCATTACGAAGCCACTGTCGCACAGTTTCGAGCGGGGGCATAGAGGCAAACATTTGGCCGACAAGGCAAACTTTCTTGAGCTCTTCCTAAGTTGACAGAATTGCGGATCTGCTGAGAGAGACCAAGGGGGGTTCAACACTCTCGGAGGCCCCAAGGGCGGCACAAGATCCCCCCTCGAACAAAGAGGCCAGATTACTAGTCGCCCCCGGAGGAGGGCCGAGGTTACTTCTCACAAATGAGGGGGTCGCCAAATCCATGACAAAGGCCCGACAACAAAGCAACCTCCCCCTTTTATCTATAATTCACCAAACCCACACGAGGCTCATTGAATGTTTCAATACAACATTGTCGGACTTTTACAAGTGCAAAGCATAAAAATAAGTGTCCCTTTAACCATCAGATAAGTTTTCTCTCAATTAACAGAGCTCCTTTCTACTCATTTAAGGCCTTTTTACTCTTTTAAATTTCAGTCCTTTTTAAGTCAATGGATGAAGCTGGCTTGCGCGCAAAACTAAAAAGAACAAAGTCCCAATGATTGACGACAGTCTAAAAAGATCGATGATCACTCTTTTTTGAAAAGTAGAAGGTTTAAGCATATCGAGCGCCCGCTTTGCACGCGACAGAAAAGTGGTCCGCACGTTTGAGCGTGAAAGGGGCTTGAAACTCCGTGATAGACGGGAAAGGCAGTTTGAAATCCCACGATAGACGGGTTCCACTAGCGCGATAGATGGTTTCAAGCGGAAGACGGTTTGCTGCACACCGCGCTAGATGGATATGATTTTGCTTTGCGATAGACGCTTCTCCACGATAGATGGCTTGCTCCGCACCGCGACAGACGGGCTGTCCTTTTGCGACAGACACTTACTCGATTTGCAGGCATCACTCCATCGCCGCTCCCTCGATCAGCACGAAGCTATTTGGTCACAATGCTTCTCTTCACAACACTTGAATAACCTTCTCTGCTCCGCCAGTAGCAACACTCAGCGACACTTCAACATCTTTGCTCCGCCAGTAGCAGCACTCAGGGACGCTTCCGTCAGTAGCAGCACTCAGCGACACTTCTGTCAGCAGCAGCACTCAGCGACACTTTCGAGAATCCGCCAGCAGCAGCACTCCACGCTCACTCACTTGTTTTCAGAGATTATCCGTCAGCAGCAGCACTCAGCGACACTTTGAAAGAGCAATCTTTGATGACATATTTAATTTTCTTAAGTAGTGAGTAATAAATGAAAGAAATCCATATGGATCGTGGAATCTAGAACGTCTGATTTAATATTGGTTCTTGTTGAAATGCATGTGTCTTACAATAATCCCTCCCTGATCTTATCATCAAAACTTATTCCAACTCCAAATCCTCCCAACCATAGTTAATTTGAGGAGATCCATCTAGACGAGGTGAGGATCAATGCAAAAATCACAACTAAAATTACACGACCATTCACAACAAGCCAAGGAGCTCCAATGCAAGCAAGAGAATGTGAATTCCGAATCAAAAGTGATAGAACCATTTGATGCATAACTCCAGAGATTGAAGGTAAACTATGTATGCATATGAAATGCCGCACAAGGAGATTCCAAACGAGAAATCTCTCCCCACAAGGGAAAATCTAGGGGGGGAGGTGGGCCGATCGAAGTCTTTCATCACGCTTTCTATGAATATATTCAAAGGTCTAGTTTTAAATGTGGAACTTTTAAAACCTGACTTCTATGATTATATTCAAGTCCTTGCAGTTTTAAGGAGAGAAAATAACTCATTTGATTATCACTATAATCAAAATAAGGAAAAACGATCCATCCTAAGCTGAAGGTTGAATTACCACTTCTTCCAAAACTTGAAATTTGGAATGTATCTTGGCATGATTTAGTGCTTCAAGAATACATGTAACTACCATATCCTATATCTTGAATGATTAAGCCGACAAGGAGTGCTGAAAGCTGAATTGATTCTTACAGGAAGTGAAGATGATTGAGAAAATGAGTTCATGGCGACTTTTTGGTTAGTGTTTCGTTTAAAATGGCAATAATATGGAAAGGTTCAATGGAAAACTAAAAGATATGCAGAGATCAAAATCAACCCCATATGATCATGGGGAAAATTTTTGGATACAACAAAAAAACATCAATTAGAAATTTTAGTCTTCTTGGCTTCAATAAAGAATGTCTATAAGTTTACCCTATTATTATATAAATCATTTCAATTCATTTGTACATGCATTTTAACTAGTTTTTGAAGAGTGGCGTGGTTGTAGCTACTATCTCGTAACTTTAATTGATTAATTATTTTTTTGCCAATCTATCTCCTTGTTTGTGAGTGTCTTGACATTTCTAGTGATTCGAAAAGCTTCCTAGCACTAGCACTATTATCTACACCTGCCTCTTATTTAAGGCATTGATAACATGTCTTGATCTCCAAAAATTATAAAACCATATAATTTATTTACAAGTTTCTTGTCAAAGTGTTTCCAACAACATATAAAATTTTAGGTTTGGCCTATGAATAGGAAGTTAATCCATATTTAGGTTTTGTAGTCTTGAAAATAGGTTTGGCATCATACGTGTGTAAGCGGTAGGATAGAAGATTTTTATCAAACACGTAAGCATTAGATTTTGACAACCAGTGCACTAGGGACACATATCCATGAACTAGTTTGTTCATGCTCCATATTTACAACCAAGTTGTTATGTAATTCACCAATATACTATTATCAAAGATATTGAGTTTGGAACATCTCTTCGAGTTGTTTTCATGATTCTTGTTTTCTTTTAACAATAGGAAATTTGGCCTTGGCCTACTCTCCTAAACTTTAATTAGAAGAGGAACAAATTACAAGTGAATGGGACTAGTGCCCTTGGGACCCCCCGAATCCAACAAAGCAGGGGTAGAACTTGCAAATCTAGAGAGTGTTACAAATGAGGTTTATAACCCTCTTGTCCCCCTCATGCAGGGTCCACTTGGGTTTAAGCTTTTTGTTCTCGATGAGTAACACTTTATGATCTCTAAAGGGTGGGGTCCTCTTAGAGTTGGAGATTCTTTTTCCAAGGAGGAACAAAGGCTTCTCGACCAACCACTCTTTAGGAGGGTTTTCCAAATAGTAGGCAAAGCTCTCCCTCCAAATCTTCCAGAGGGTTTCCCCTCTTATGGCATTCCACAGTGTTCCTAGGCAACTGATCGATTCCCCCTAGAGCGCTTGCTTCCAAGAGATTTGTTCTTTTAGTCTTAAAATCTTCCCAAGGCACTACAAGGAATACGGGCACATAGTGACGGTTAAGGCGACACAATTTCATCACTATAAAATTGCAAAATGCATCGCAATGAGCATCACGTGTGGACAGTTGATTAAACGACAAGCCTTTTCGACATGTGGCACGACGGGGTGTGCAACGCTCGCATAGAGCGTCGCTAATGTGATGGTTTTAAAAAGCGTCGCATAAGGGATGCTAAAAAATGTCGCTTATGCGATGCCAATTCCAGTGGTCAACGACACGTTACCATCGCTTACACGACGGTCTGTTGACGAAAAAAATAAAACGTTGGAGGCTCTTCGATCGGCATTTTCATGCATCTGATCGAAGAGCTCTCCAACATTCGCAATTGCGTTGCGCTTATGAGTTGAAACAAGTATATGGAGAATTGTTGTTTTGCTTAAGCTCTATCTTATTGTCTCTCTCTGTCTCTATTTCTCTCTTTCTACATCTTTCTCTCTTTGAATTCTCTCTCTCTTTCTCTCTTCTTTCTCTCTTTATTGTAGGTTATTCAAGAAGCTAACCAAGCAAAAAGTATGGCTAACTATTGTAAGTACAATTTCTATTCTTTGTATATCATTTGAATTGTGTTATTTTCATTAGATAGCATACTCACACTTATTGATATGCACATATACACTTATACATGATGAAGATGCACGTTCACACATATACACATATACACATATACACTTGCATATACACACACATATATACACACAGATACATGTGCACATACACTTAGACATACACACATACACATGCATATGCACAAACATTTCTACAACCACATAAAAAGACTTACATGCATGCATTATTGCATATATATATATATATACACATACACAAATTAACATATACGTAGATACATGTATATGCAGATCCACATGCATGCACATTCACATGCAAGCACATGGATGCAAATGGAAATGCATCCACATACACATGGATGTTTCATACATAACACATGCATATACATACATTATACACATATATACACATATATATGCACATACATACACACACATATACACATGCACATGCACATGCACATACATACATATACACATATACATGCACATACACACATATACACATAGAGTTACACATATACATGCATATACATATACACACACATACACATGCACATGCACATACATACATATACACACACATACACATGCACATACATACATATACACACACATACATATACACTTATGTACACACATATCAATGCATTATATAATAAAGTATTAAAACACATGCTTAATATAAACAATAATAACAATCAATAGAACAAAACTCTTCATTACTTAATACCATACACACAATTCAAAACATAATCGAAATGAAAAATATATAGATAAAATATATATATGTATATATCAATGTAAATACATATAATCCAATGTCATAATCGAGAATCCTAATCATCATCATCATGATCATCATCATCAACAGCATGATCACCCTGATCATCCTCATCCTCATCATCATGATCACCTTGTGATGATCGCGATCATCCCTCCTGTGTCTGTCTCTCCACCTCATCCATATCTTCCTCTCCATAATACTCGTGTATTACATATAACAAACATAAATAAGTAAAACAATTAAACCATTCATAAAAATAAAATAATTATATAAAATTTAATAATACTCACAAAGGCATCCGGATGATCTCGCATATACTCGCTCAAACGTCGATATCCAAAATGTGTAGCATACTCGATCTAATGTTTCGTAGGATATCGGCCATAATCCTTTCGCTGCATTGAAACAAATAAAAAAGATTAGTTTCTTGCATTTTAACTAAAATAAAAAATATACTCAGAATAACACATATACTTACAATGTAGCTACAAAACCATGATGGCCCATTTGGCCTAGGTGCGGTGTGTGGCCAGACTCCACTCTCTTCTTTGCAGCACCCTGTTTATTTAAGAAAAAAAAGAAGTATCTAAATTAAATGTAAAAAATTACTAAAATATATGAAAATTATAAACATAAACTATTAATTTGTATACCTTCTGCTAAGGAAATGACTCCTGAAGACGTAACTGTCTACGAAAAAACTGCCACGTCTCAGGTGGTATGTTAGGTAGCCTCTTATTTTTTTCCACCATACAATATCTCCTGTTAATTTAATCTCAAACAGAAAAAAAATCAGAATACATACACATATATACACACATACACATAAACATACCGACATACACATATACATGCAAACATGTACGCATATGTATATGCATACATATACAAATATACATACATATGACATAAGCACACATATACATATCCACATATATACGTACACACACATGCATGCATATACACTCATTCATACAAAATACATGCATTTATCCCACAATAATATGTATTTGTGTATTTGTGAATATGTGTGTATGTGTAAATGTGTATATGTGAATATGTGTGTATGTGTAAATATGTATATGTGAATTTTTTGTGTATGTAAATAATCAAATTATTAATATCAAATACCATTATTTGTAGAGTCTGATCATTTGGATGGAACTCCACCACCGTCTCCTCATTGTGCAACGACTATATACTGTAAGTATATCAAATATTTAATTTTAAATATATTTGATGGATACATAACTTATAAATTTTTTTTGTTTCTTATTATAATCAGATTCTGATCAATCAGAGGGTACTCCACCACCTCCTACCCATGCAACGACTTCACATGTGTCCTCCGATAGGAATTATGATGAATTTTACTATCAAGAGCATATTATATGTTGGTGTAACTCTTGTTATGGCACGTATCGAACACCACGATTGGAATGTATTGAACGTGAGGCAGAGTATGGTACTTTTGAGCGTGCACCATCACCTGATCAACATGATAATGCTTGGTTATGTATTTTTTATATAAATTAATATCATTATTTTATTCAAAAACCATATACAAAATCAAATTACTGTTGATATACAGGAATACTTGCTCGATGATGATATACTTTTGATATACAGGAATACTTGCTCGATGATGATGATGATGATAATTTTTTTCATAATGTTAATATACCTCATACACGTCATGGACTTGCTGTTCATCAATTACAAGCAGAGGTTTCTAGAAATCCTCTACCTCCTCGTTTAGAGACTAAAACGGCTGGAGATTATCTATTGCTAGCTCATGATCGTTCTCTAGTACAAACATATGATAGAAGAAGATATGGAGGATGGAATAGAGGACCACTTCCTTTAGATGGAGAGGTTTTCAACTTTTGAGGTAATCGCTATACGATTGCTCCATCGACTATTACTAATGCTGGTCTAGGTCTCTTTATTGTAGACGATTTGTATGTGCCTCGGAACTCTGAAGTCTCTCTTATGTCATTTTGTGGTCCTATATATGGATGGGGAGATTGGCATCAACTTTCACATTATGATCAAAGCATGAGTACTTATGGAATATGCTTGAACGCAGCATCCCTTACTAGTAGAAGGATTTTACATGCAGAGAATGAAAGATTATATATTGATGGAAGACCTTACACACATGGAAATATAGCAGGCTTAATAAATAGTAGTCGAGGGTTACATAATAGTTCAAGGACTAATTTCACATTTGAGGAGCGTGAAAATAGTCATGAATCACCATACATGAGTAGAGATGTATCAAGATACATAGTTGTCAATGCTATTACTACATTACATGCACGTGATGACCTATTAGTGAATTATGGATGGCGTAGACCTCCAAGAGCACCTTTTAGCTAGAGAGAATAAAAATTTTATATCCATATTTAATAACTTGTATATTTAATTTTATGTTTAAAGTTTACTTTTTATTCATTTATGGAATACTAATGAATTTTATTTGTAAGAGAGTTCTTTTGTCATCAAAGTCCTTCCATTGTTCCACTCTTTGTTCTTGCCTTGTGCACGTGTGTGTATGTGTGTGCATGCTTGTGTGCTTTCACTCATGCACTTGTGCCATCACTTGCTCACCGTCTCCATACCGGTCCTCACATCTCCACGGATTGACATTTATGAGGTGAATCTCCTCACGTTGGTACTTGCCATTGTGTTAGAGTGACAACTTCCTATAATGATTATATCATCCACATTTACATAGAGGTTTATGAACTCTCAGTGATTCCTCTTAATGAAGAGGGAAGGATCTGCCTTGCTTACAATGAAACCTTTATCCTACAAGTAAGTGACAAGTTTATGATTCCAAGCTCTAGGAGCTTGCTTAAATCCATACAAGAATTTCCTCAACCTGCACACATATTGAGGGTATGTTTGATCTTCAAAACGAGGAGGTTGAACCATATATACCTCCTCTGATATCCAGCCATTTAGAAAAGCATTTTTAACATCCATTTGATCGATCTTCCAATTCTTGGAAGATGCAACACTCATGAGTACCCTAATGGTAGGCATTCTTGCAACAAATGAGAAATTTTCTTCATAATCAATAGGTTTGTGCAAATCCTTTGGTTACAAGCCTATTAGTACCTATAATTGAGCCATTCTTTACCTTGTGTATCCACCTTGAGCCAATTTCATAGATGGTTTCTTGGGTATTAATTCCCAAGTGTAATTCTCTTGTAGAGCTTCGATTTCTTCTTCCATGCCACTCCTCCATTCTCGCTTCTCCTTGTCTTCTTTATATGTGGATGGTTCTTCAAAGTTTGGTTCCTATGATATGTATATTGAATGTTTAATGACCAAAGAAGTGGTATAACCATACATTTTTGTCTTCCTCTTCTCTCTAGTAGACCTTCTTATGGTTTGTTGAGAGGGTTCTACTACATCTCTCACTTCTTGCACTTTGGCGTTGGCTTTTGATCTCAAAGAATTGATTTCCTTTCTTGGAATCTTCTAGGCATCATCAGAATCACTTGATGCTTCAAGTGTAAGCTCATTTTTCTTGAATAATGTTGGAAAGTCTTCCTCTAAATCATAAGAAAGTTTGATTCTCATGCAATCATCTTCAAACCAATTTTTTTTTCATAAAATACATCTCTACATACAATCAAACCTTTATTGCTTGAATTTTTCCAAATTTTCAAGTTCTTTGACCTAGTGACTTGTGAGAAATTGCTAACTTTGTGAAGGTATATCTCTCCACATAGGTAGAGAGTGTTGCAAATTGGTAGCCTAGCTTGTAGTAGATGGTTATCCCAGCAGGAATATTCATTTGGGATGATTTAAAGCTTGTTGGATACATCTTCTCGTCTTTATGAGTCTCAAAAATTTCAATTTATGTTTCTATTCACAAGGAGAGAAAAATTTTGAACAGTGAGCATATATCACTGCTTGTGGACGTAGTGGAGGGCATCCATCTTCCATTGTTCGATTGGGGTGTTAGAATCATCTCTCATTAGTGGTATGAGAGCCATTTTGGAGGCTTAGAGACATTATTAGGCATCATAGTGAAGACTTGAAAGGATCAAGACAACATGGAAGCACAAGGAGGACTTATCAAAGCAAGACAGCATCAAAAGCGGGCTACATCGATCAAGCTTTCAATTAGTCGAAGGTTAGCAAGGGAGAAGCTATCAAAAGGTAATACCCACACCTTCTAAAACATACAAAACTTGATGAGAAGCTAGAGAAGCATCTTAGAGCTCAATATGGCTGAGTATAATGGACCAATAGAGAAGAAAGAGAAAGACAATTAACAACCATGGAAATTAAGAGTTAGCAACTACCTTATGGGCAAAGGATTGTGGGGATTAGTAAATAGCATCGAGCCAATGCGTCATGTACATGATCCAACACTTCAAGGGCAATTAAAGGCACTTATTGAGTGGATAGAAAGGGATAGGAGAGTCATATTAATTCTTTGCCAACATATAAGCAATAGCATGGTAGGGCATATACAAGACTTGAACACATCCAAAAGGGTTTGGGAGACCCTAGAGAGATGTACTCTTCATCAAGGAAGATTCAACTCAAGAATGAGCTAAATAATCTTATGAAAGCACCAAGCACTAACATAAATGAGTACATTTTGAAGGTTAAGGAGCTTGCAAATGCCCTAGGCTCAATTGGGAGCCCAACTGAAGATGACGATCTTGTCGTGCACACTCTCAATGGATTGAGAGAGGATGAAAGTTGGAAAGAATTCACCACATCAGTGTCTGTGAGGGATTCCCTACCAGAATTTGACCAGTTATTCACATTGATGGTGACCGAGGAGATAAACCAATGAGGTTCACAATCAAAGGGCAGCCAAGTCCAAGTTTTCTATGCAGGTAGAGGAAAAGGCAAAAGATGTGGACAAAACTACTAGGATAGAGGGAGAGGAAGGTCAAACTCAAGCTCAAGCAACCAAGAAGGCTCCAACCAAAGCTATGGATCAAGAGGAAGAGGAAAGAGTAGAGGACGAAGAGGAGGATCACATGGAAGAGAAGCATCCAATGGAGAATGCTACAATTGTGGAAAATCAGGCCATTGTGCAAGTGATTATTGGTCCAAAGGAGGGGGCAATCAAGCACAAAAAAGGAACCAAGGTAATTATGCTAGTACTTCAAAAAACATAGAAAATGAGAACTTGCTTATGATGTATGGGCAAGTGAAAGAGTCAACTCAGATTTCACATGGTACATTGATGGTGGTTGTAGCAACCATATGAGTTGCAATAAAGATTTTTTCTTTAATTTACACTCACCCAAGGACATGTAGAGACATGGGATGACATTGAGCACAAGATTACACGTGGGGGATGTGGCATTGAATGGATCTCAAAGCTCGAAGGTGTTGAAGGATGTGTTGCATGTGCCAACCATCACCAAGAACTCGGTTTTAGTAGGTCAAATGGTTGAAAGAGATTATGAGGTGACATTCAATGATCAAGGATGTTTTGTTGAAGACCCCATGTAGGACTACAAGCTCATAGCAAAAGGAAAGAAGCAAGGAAGACTATTCACCCAAGGTAAAGCCATGCACCCCTCACACTATCTACTTATCAATTGGAATAGATTGTAGAAATTGAATTTGGCATAAAAGAATTGGACCCATAAACTTACAGAGGATGAAGGACATGCAAAGGAAGGGCTTGGTGAGTGGTCTACCTCATCTTACATCTCGGAATATGCAACATTTGTGCCATGCTTGTCAATTAGGGAAACGAAGCACATTGCCATTCAAGAAGGGAGCACATGTGAGTAATGAAGTGTTGAATCTCATACACATACATGTATGGGGACCTACAAGGGATCCATGCATGGGAGGTAATAGATATTTTGTCACATTTATAGATGATCATTCAAGGTTTTTTTGGATGTATTGCATGAAGTCAAACTCAGAGGTATTTTACCACTTCAAGAGGTTCAAAGACCTAATGGAAATGAAATAGGGAAGTATATAAAGATTCTCAAATCCGATGGAGGAAGAGAGTATTTTTCAAATGAATTTTCAAATTTTTTACATGAACATGGCATCAAAAACAAATTCACTTGTAGTAATACACCTCAACAAAATGTGGTGGCAAGGTGGAAGAATAGATACATGGCAGAAGTGGCTAGACCTTTGTTAAATGAAATGAATGTTCCAAACTCTTATTGGGTTGATGCAACAAATACAAACATATACATTATGAGTAGGTGTCCAACATCAAGAGTACATGGAGTTATGTCTTATGTAGCTTGGTGTGGTAAGAAACCCAACCTTTCACATCTCAAAGAATTTGGCTCTGTGTGGTATGTTCACTTACCTCAAGAATTGAGACACAAGTTAGACCCGAAGGTAGATAGGTGTATATTTCTTGGATATTGTTTAGAGAAAAAGGGTTTTAGATGCTATAACCTTGCACGAAAGAGCTTAAGGTATCTAGGGATGTAATATTTGATGAGTTTGTTGCCTTGGTATGGTAGTAAAGATGTGTTACAGGTTGATGATGCATATGAAGCCGATAAGAAGTTCAAAGAGCAACAACAAAGCATGGAATAACACCATTAGAGGAGATCACTACATCAGCTTGGAATGGAAGGTCAAGGACACCATCAGAGGAGATTACTACATCAGCTTGGAATGGAAGGTCAAGGAATGAATCTCATTAAAGTGAAGAAAGTAGCAAAGGAAAGGAAAAGGCAAACGACGAAGACCATTGATGGGCAAACATGGAATATACAAGTGATGAAGATATGGGAAAATTAGAAACTCCAAGATTCAAAGCATCTAAACCAAGGAGGAGGATATTCCTACCACCTAATGGTGAGGTAAGATCATCCAATAGGGTTAAATAGCCTGTTCAAAGGTTAACTTATGATTCATTCATTGGACACTATGCCTACATGAGACAAGTTATAGCTTGTGAAGAACCTAACATTTTTGAAGGGGCAAATAAGCATAGGGAATGGATTCAAGCCATGGAGGAGGAAGTCAAGGCACTTGAAGAAAATGATACCTGGTCATTAGTTCCAATAACAAAGGACATGAAAGTAATTGGCAACAAATGTGTGTACAAGGTAAAGAGGCATGCACATGGGAGAATCTCTAGGTATAAAGCAAGGTTGATCGCAAAAGGTTTTGCTCAAACCTATAGCATAGAATTTGAGTAAACATTCATTCTATTAGCTAAAAGGTCCACCATAAGAAGTTTGATTGCAATTTCTACCTCAAAAGGTTGGAAGATGTACTAGTTGGATGTGAAGAATGCTTTTCTAGATGGAGAGCTTGAAGAGGTAGTCTTCATGGAGCAGCCCAAAGGCTTTGAAGATGAGAGGTATCCACATCATATATGTAGGCTTAAGAAGGCTCTTTATGAAATCAAGCAAGTCCCAAAGGCATGGAACCAAGGACTTATGGACTACTTGATAAAATTTGGATACAATCAGAGTCATGCAGACCCATCACTCTTTGTGAAAAAGGAAGGTAACGAAATTGGTTTCATATGTTTATATGTTGATGATTTGATCATTACAGGGGATGATGAAGCCAACATCAAGGACATAAAGAGGAAGCTTGGATGTGAGTTTAAAATCTCTGATTTAGGGATTTTAAGGTACTTCCTTGGGATTGAAGTACTATATAAAGAGGATGGTTATACTTGATGCAAAGGAAATACATTCTAGATCTTTTGAAGAATTTTGGCTTGTGTGATTGCAAGCCCATTTCAAGTCCATTAGAAGTAAAATTCAACCTAAGTGCTTATGAAGGTTAATAATTATAGGATGTCACCATGTATAGGTCAATAATGGGCTCTCTCTTCTATGCTACTATGACAAGACCAGATACTACACATGTAGTTGGAGTGTTATCTCAATTTTTGTAGGCACCAAGAGTACCTCATCTTGTTGTAGCCAAAAGGGTGCTTTGGTACCTCAAAGGATCAGTGGAAGAAGGTCTATATTATCCATTTGATGATGGATTAAATATACAAGATGATTGTGATGTTGATTGGGTAGGTTCCAAAGATGACAAGAGGAGCACAAGTGTATATGTTATCATGGTAGGGAAGAAGACCATCTCATGGATGTCAAAGAAACAACCAACAGTGGCTCTCTCATCAACCAAAGCTCCATATAGAAGCTTAGCACAAGTCTCATGTGAGCTTATGTGGCTCAAGAAGTTGTTTGTTGATCTTGATTTGCAGGTTAAGCAAGTGCCTATTTTTGTGATAACATAATGAGCATATGCTTGGCTCGAAATCCAGTGTTCCATGCAAGGTCGAAGCATATAGAAGTGCATTACCAATTTATTAGAGAGAAGATCATGTCAAAGGATGTTAAGGTGGAGAATTTCAATAGAAAGAACCAATATACAGATATGTTTACCAAAGCTTTGGATGGAGTAAAGCTACACACTTCAAGGCATGCTTTGGAATGAAGGCATGCTTTGGATTGAGACTTGAGGAGGAGTGTTGAAAATCAAGTCTCAATCATGAAAAGGGGCTCAACCACAAGTTATCCAAGTGGAACAATCCAAAAAGAGGACCCAAAGTCTTGGAATCAAGTTAGAAGCTCCAAAAATCTCAATCAAACTCAAACCTTATTAATGAACCACCAAAAAGTGCACTTATACTGATTGGTGGGTGGTTAGCTAGATTGTAGGAAAAATAAAACTCTATATAAGCACCATGCCACCTTTTTTTCTTGCATTTTATGCATTCCACGAGTTTTCCAGTTAGTTTAGTGAAGTCATAAACTTGGAACAACAAGCATCCCCCTTGCTTTTGTACCTCATTTTCTCATGATTTTGCTCCTCTCTATTTAGAGGTGTAGTTAGGCTTTTCCAAATTTGATTGAACCACATTGGGGAGCACTGCTTGCTCGCTCATATTACTCATTTTCGTTGATTTTCAAGCTTCATTTGGTGTCTCTTACATTTCCCTATATGTTCCCAAAGTTTCAAGTTCTTTGACTAAGTGAGTTGTGAGAAACTGCTAACTTTGTGAAGGTATATCTCTGCACATAGGCAAAGAGTGTTGCAAACAGGTAGCCTATTTTGTAGAGGATGGTCCTCTGAGATGGAATATTCATTTGGGATGATTTTAAGCTTGTTTCATAGCTTGGTTTTGTTTACTATAAGTCTGTAAAATTTAGTTTTATGTTATATAGGTGTAGAGAACAACTTAGAATAGCGAGCATATAATACTATTTGTGGACCTAATTGAGGGCAACCATCTTGCATTGTTGCATTGGGGTGTTAGAATCATCCCCCATCATTATGTAAATTGAAAAATATTTACTTTTTGTAAAATAAAACATTGAAGACTCAAAAATCATGAGTTAGAGGTGTTTGTGTTTTTTTCAATCAATCAATAAATCAGCCTTAAAAAGTAGATCTTGATTAGATTACTTTTCTTAAATTGTAGGAAAAGATCTCAATCAATATGAACTACACAAACCTCCAAATTTTGGATTTGATATGATGAAGAATAGGTTTGGATATATCCTCAAGAGTCTATATGAAGACTCCCAATCATTTGTAAAATACATTAGAAGTAATATACTTATACTTTGGCCACTTTTGTCTTGCTCCTTCATTTCTCTCTTCCTTCTTACTCAGACATGGTCAACTTGCAGAGTGTGCTCCTCCTTCTACATAGATCCAAATAACATTCATTCATAAGGTATCAGTGTCTATTTTATGTCTATAAATTTTCAAGTCAATTGCTATAGGAAATTGAGAGAAATCTTAGACTTGCAATCTCGGGGTCATCTTCTGCACATTCGTAAAAAATAGTAATGACCACCAATCAGAGTAAAGTTGATTGCTACTTCATTGGTCGTTGTTAATCAATGATTTTATGCAATATAGCAAACTAAAACTTTATATGACACCTCATTTGGAGGAATTTTCTCAATCTGTAGCTGTGCTACTACACTGAGTATTCTTTAATCAAAACTTCAATTCAGATTTAGCAAGGTTTTCTATGAACTCGTTAAGCTGCAATTCATTTTTTTTGCATCAATATGTTCTTATTGATGTTCCACAATATCAATTCAGTCTTATTACACTAATCATAAGTTTACAAGATCCACTTTAACTATCTAAAGAGCTAGGGTAGGTCTTGTGTAGGTCTATTGGAGCATCTTCATGATCTCAACAATCAGATCCAAGCTTCTCTTAATCTCTCCCATCTCTTTGCATTAAAACCGAGTTGTCTCACTTCGAAGGAGGGATATATTTGTGAAGCATGAAGAGTTTTTAAAGATAACATGTCTCATGGGCCGATTGCTTGTGCTAAGCCTGCTCTTGAGCCCTTGCAACAATGGTTCCATCAGGAGTGATTCCCTCACGATGTGATAGTCAGTAAGTGCTAGTTCTTGCCACCTAATCACATACACTTGGTTTTTGAAAATGATGATATGAATTTCCAAGCTATGTAGATTGGTACTTCAAGGGTATGGAGATCTATCTTGTGCTTTTTAAAGTGGTTTCTTGAAGTTTTACCTACTAAGTCCAAACCTCTATGCTATCCACTCTAGATGCACCTCCCAAACCTGCCCTTTTCCCTATATAGATTCATAATGGAAATTGTATCACCCATCGGTCATCCTTTGGCCTTGAGAGAAGATCGCAGGGGTTTTATCTATGAAGATGCAAAACACTCATTCAACACAAGATGGCACCCACACATTTCTGTCAAATCAAGTCTTAACAAACATCTCCCCTCCAAACTTTCCATAGACATCAGAGAAGAATAGGCCTTGGAGCAAGAGATGATATACAATAACTTTTCAAATTCTTGTTTTCATCGTGGGTTGCAGGGCCATAGAATAAAAGATTGTCCTTCGAGACAAATATCCATCAATAATAGGTAGAATCAGGAAAAATATAATGCAACAGGGAAAAGAGAAGCCTCAATGGCTAAGAGCATGTTTGAAGATCATCCTCTGAATGTTGAGAGAGGGAAGGAAGCACAATTCATGGAGAAAAACGTAGAAGGCTTCATGGAAGTGAGACAAAGAAGGATAAGAAACATTCAAGGCATTATTGAGAGGAGCCCATCTTCTACGACTCAAGAAAGAAACATATTTTGCAACCTAGAGAAGGAGTTCAATGACTTGGATTACCATAGGGGAACAAATCACTATGGAGATTGCAATAATGGGAAAGCTCTAGAGGATTCCACTAGAAAGGAAGACAACCAAGAAGGATACACCGCTAGCAAAGAGGATGTACCACCAACATGAACATAACCAGGATAGTTAAAGCTTGATCATTGGATCCACAATTCCAAAAGAATACGAAACGCATTTCCAAAGAAGACTTCCAACAATGGGAAACAACCGACGAAGATACCATGGAAGAGCCCCCTTAAGGGTAAATTCCTATGTGAGGACCCCTCCACCATGAAGAAAAAAGACGATGAGAAAAGCAAGAAAGAGAGGGACAAGGCCCCTGCCTACAAATAACTTAACCTCCAATAATGATAATTGTTTTGTTCAATGTTAGAGGGTTGTTTGACCCTTCAAGATTGACAATTATTGGCCAATGGTTCAATAATAAAACCCTAAACCCAGACTTCATTTGTCTTCAAGAGATCAAAATTGATGAAAACCTTCAAAATAGATTGAAATGTATTTCTTCGTCCCATGTCTAGCTCTCCACTACACACCCCAAGGGAAATGATGACTTAACTATCAGCATTAATACGAGCTCGTTTGATAGACTTGTGAATACCCATGAAGATGAGCAACATGGATGGATTGGTGCTTCTTTCAAGGATCCTCTGCAACTCACCACAATCTCCATGTATGCTCCTAATTTCAATTCAAAAAGGATTGCCACCTACCAATATTTTGACTCTTTGTCCCTCAAGATCCTTCTTTGTGGGGTCTTTAATATGGTGGAGGCTCTTTTTGATAGGTGGGGAATAGAGGCAGGGTAATTGAAGGTCAAGATATCGGACCAAGTCAAACTCCACTTGGATCTTGTGGAGATCAAAGACAAGACTAGTTTCTCTTGGTCGAATGTCGTGCTGGGAGTCAAGTTGAGAAAAGGTAGACATGAGAGGCGTTATTTGCTAATGGAATTGATTGTCACTCACAAATTTGAATCACTGATGATAAGAAAGGATTCATAAAGGGGAGGTCCATCCCCAAGGCTATCATTGATGTTTGTGAAGGTCTAATTTTCATTGAAGATTCCACTCAAGATTTTCTCTTCCTTAAGGTTGACTTCAACAAAGCATATGATAGACTCAAGTGAGACTTCATTCTCCAATCACAAAAAGACCTCGACTCTAGTAAGCAATTCATTAAGATTGGTGCTTGTTCGGGGATCCTCTACAATTCACCATAGTCTTTGTGTATGATCCCAAATTCAAATCAAAAGGATTGCCACCTCAAAATGTTTGGACTCTTTGTCCCTCAACATCATTCTTTGTGGGGACTTTAAAAAGGTGGATGCTCTTTTTAATAGAGGGGGAAATAGAGGGTGGGTAATTGAAGTTCATGCAAAGGATGTATGGGACCAAGTCAAGATGCACTAGGATCTAGTGGAGATTAGACGAGACTCATTGGTACCTTTTGGTGTTGCCTAAAAACATTTTGTGAGGCATCAAGTTCTTAAATAAACCGATCTAAAATCACTTTTAGGGCTATTATTGGCCATCCGCATCAAATTTTGGTTGACCATGGCTATTAACTAATCCCTTCCAATGGGATTCAATGTTTTGATGGATCGATGGAGTTGTCTTCTTTCTAAGCTTGATAACAAGTTCAATTATTGGAAAGGTATGTAGATCAACCTAGTGGTGCAAGCTATGGTGGTTAACATGTTCTTTATTTCTTGAATTATTTACTTTCTCTCTTGCTCGAGACCGAAGGACAAAGAGATTGTCAAATTTTAAAGTGCAGAAACTTTCTCTAGACAAGAGATCCTAATAGAAGGGGTGTCCCCAAAATTAAATGGGCTACTTGCACAAGCCAAAAAGATCAAGGTTGTTTGGGGATTTTTTACATTGAAGGAATGGCCAATAAACTAGTGGCCAAATGGTTAATTAAAGGTTGAAGCAATAGGGATGCCTCTTTTGCCAAACTAATTTTTAGAAACAAGAATTCTCTTAGGGTTGTGGGCCTCTATTAGGGGCTTGGTAACTTCTCACTGTTTTGTTCTTAGGATCTACCCACTCTTTTATTCTCTTGTTATCAGGTGTCCCGTGGAGCCTCAAGTTTAGTTTTCTCCCTTAGGTAGAGTTGGAGCAAGGTGAAATAGTTTGTGAAGATCAATGAAGATTGGAGATGGGTGTATTATCAGACATGTTGAGCCTTGGAACCTCAAAAAACCTTGAAAGCTTTGGAACAAAGGTTTGTGCTTGTGGAAACACCTGTCAAATCAAGAAACATGCCAATGGATTAGATCTGAGGACATTGATAGAATTAGCGAAGTGGACTATGAAAAATGGTGCCTACTGTGAAGTAGATTCAATTCTTGTGAGGGATTCAGGACTCGGCTCCTTATTGGGCATGGCTCCCCTCACCTTGAGGGTCTTGGGTGGCACAATGGCATCAATCTTGAAAAAACTCTAAGATAGAAAAATAATGTGGAATTTTAGTTCATGCTTCATTGGAGATGGTGTCTAGATTGGTTGATTTTGACATGGGATCTCAAGTTTGAATCCCGTTGGCATCCCCCTCATCGAGGTTAAAAAATTGGTTCTTATGTAGAAAATCATCCACCAAGGAATATGGACCAATGTAAAGAAAATTTGTGGAGCCCTTCCATGGCGTAAAAGATGCCTTCATGGCAATGAAGACTTGGGACACCTCTTCTTTTCATGCCCCAAGTGAGTCTTAGTTTGGTAGGCCCTTGGGAGAATCGTGATGCTACATGGACATATCAACTAGAAGTAATCACTATTAGGTGAAATGATCAGCTGTTCCTCATCAATGTGAAATGCTATAAGAGGTAAGAACCTCTAGGAGATGTGGAAAGAGAGGCGTGCTGCAAACTTTGGTAGCTCCCGTAAAGAATGGTCCATGGAAACATCTCTTTTCCTTTGAGGCAAAAGAGTTTCCGATTGTAAGAAGCCCCTCTTAAACATCATAGAGTGTTTTTCCTTGAGAGTAACAAAATTAAAATCAAGCAGGCCTCCATGAGGGGGACAAAAGGGTTATCAAACTTCTTTGTAATGCTTCTAGCAATTTTTAAGCAACCCCTACTTTTTGGGATTTGGAGGGTCCCATGGGTGCTAGGTTCATTCACTTGTACAATTATTCTTTCTATTAATTAGAGTTTGGTAGAGTAGGCTTTTGCTGAACTTCCTTTAAAAAAATCATAAAATAATTTGTTTTTGTTACATATACACATCAATTAGATTGTGCAAAAGCTCTCTGGTCAATTCATACCAAGTTGTGAGCTACAAGCATAATTTTGTTCCCAAAATAAAAGGTTTCTTCAATGCTTGCAAAGTGGGAGTTATTTGTTTTGATGTAAACATTTAATAATGATATTCCAAAGGACATGATGGTCCTTTCTCCATATTTGCAAGCTAAAGAACTATATTAAGCACCCTTAAAGTTACCTTGGCTGGTGTATAGTAGGTTTGTTGCAAACACCACTCGTCTTTGCATACTTCGCATCAACTTTTCACATCTATCTACCTACCTATCTATCTATCTATCTATCTATCTATCTATCTATCTATCTATCTATCTATCTATCTATCTATCTATCTATCTATCTATCTATCTATCTATCTATCTACACACACACACACATATATATATGTGTGTGTGTGTTGTGTTTGTGTGTGTGTGTGTATGTATGTATGTATTGTTACACTTATGTGTTCCTCGAGTAGCTTTGATGTGAACCTTTTCCCTATACATGGGCACTTTTTACTCTAGTGCTGGCTAGAGGTTTTTTCCCCATGTTACCACATACTTGATACTCTCATATGTGGTGGTACTTTGTACTTAGGGATATTATTCAGCTCTTACTTCAGTTCAGATCATCGATCAATAGAGAGAGCTATTCCAGCCATCGTCTTCTCCGTGTGTCTTGCTACGTTTGTGCTCCTTGTGTGTGCTTCTTGTGTGTCTCTCGCACTTCTACACACACCCAACAGTGGTATCAGAGCAGGTTCAACTTCTTCTCAAGTTTCGGTTTTTTGCGTCGCGGCGCGCGTGCACTTTAACAGTGCAAATCGACTTCGGAGCATAGAAGTGTGAATTTTAGCAGCTCGAAAACATTTCCATCAGGTACGCTGGGGTTTTACCCCCATTTCGAAGCCATTCGTGCAGTCAGAATCGCCATCAGAGTGATGGTTTGTGAGCTGAAATTTCAGCACTCATTTCAGCTTTCATCGAAGTGAAGATTTTGTCACATTCTTGTTCCTTAGTGAAATGGCGGGCAGCAATGACTTGTTTGGCATGCTTCAAGCTGAAGATAAGCTTGATGGGACCAACTATCCGATGTGGTCTTACATGATGAAGCATGTTCTTGTTGCAAAACAACTTTGGAACATAGTGGTAGATGTAGATCGAAGGCCCACAGGTGCTTCTACTTCATAGTCTACTGTCACAGATGGAGCTTCTTCTTCGAGTACAGTGGCTTCCCCTTCTCCACCTACACAGGAGCAGCTTAGATGGGATGGAAAAGATTCTCAAGCTCATGCTTTGATTGCGCTTTCAATGAAGCATCATATAGTTCCACACATTCGGTCATGTTCTACATTGAGACAGGCATGGGACACTCTTGCTTCTTTGTATGCCGTGCATAATGAAGCACGTGTTGCATACTTGAGGAAGCAACTTGAGGATGTATGTATGGCTGAAAATGAGTCGGTGGATGTGTATGTGACACACATCAAGGACTTGAAAGAGCAATTGGCAAACATAGATGAGATCATTCCGGATGCATCACTCATTTCTACATTGTTGAAAGGATTACCGGAATCTTTTCAAAGCTTTGCTACTACACTCCATTTGGTTGCAAAAGGAAATCCTAATATGTATGCATTTGATGAGGTTGTGTCTCTTCTTTTGCAAGAAGAGCAATCTAGAGTGAATAGGAGTGGTTTGATTGAGGGAACGCAAGCACTTGCTATCTCACAAAAAGGGAAAAGCAAGTATGGTTCAGCTTTGGGTTCATCAAAACCAAAGCCTCAAGCTTCCTCTTCCACTCATTCCTCTAATGATAGCGATTTGCAAAAGAAGAAGAGATGCAAATATTGCCGGAAGGCTGATCATACTATTGATGAGTGTAGAAAGCTTGCTAAACGCAATGAAAAGAAGAAGGAATCCGGCATGTCTATTGCTGAAAATTCAGCAAATGCAAAGAATGATGAAGCTAACATGGCTCAAGATTTTTGGGCATGTGTTGTTACATGTCATTATGATGCTTCTTTACATTCTAAATGTATGGTTGTGAGTGAGGCTAATTCCGATTGGTTCTTTGATAGTGGTTCTTCAAAGCACATAACATCATGCAAAAGATTTTTTGCCTCTATGAAAGATGCACCTAAAGGAGGACATGTGGTGTGTGCAAACAATGCCTCTTATCCTATCATTGGAATAGGAGAAATTGAGCTTACGGCTGCAAATGGAGGTGTGATTCTCTTGAAAAATGCATTGTATGTGCCCGGTATCAAGAAGAACTTAATTTCAGTTCCGTTGATTGCCAAAGCTAGACTTCATGTACACTTTGTTGATGAGAAGTGTATGGTTCATGATTTCAGCAATGGCAATGTTATCGTGATGTCTGCTACATTATGTAATGGTTTGTATCGCATGGATACATACAAGAGGGCTACCTCGAATGCCTTAGTTGCTCATACTTCTTCCATGGCTGAAATGGAGCTTTGGCATGCTCGTTTTGGTCATTTAAACTTCAATAGTTTGCTCTACTTGCAAAAGAAGGACATGGTTATTGGCTTGCCTACACTTGAGTCCATTGAAAAGCATGCATGTGAAGGTTGCATTCTTGGAAAAATGCATCGAGCTTCTTTTCCAAAAGATAGTCATACACACACTACAAGAAAATTGCAACTTGTTCATAGTGATGTATGTGGTCCGGTCAAGACTCCATCTTTTGGGAAGCATGTATATTTTGTTACCTTCATTGATGATGCTACTCGCCATACATGGGTGTATCCTATGAAAGCAAAGAATGAGGTATTTTCTTGCTTCAAAGCATTTTTAGCTATGGCTGAAAATTTTTCTTCACAAAAGCTTTTGACTCTATGCACGGATCGTGGTGGTGAGTACATGTCACATGAGTTTAATGCTTTTCTTTGTGAAAGAGGTATTTCACACCAATGTACAGTGCCATATACACCTCAACAAAATGGTGTTGCCGAGCGTAAAAATAGAACTTTACTTGAAATGGCATGATGTATAGTTAAAGGAAAGCATCTTCCTCATAAGTTTTGGATGGAAGCGGTCATGTGTGCAAACTATGTGTTGAATCGCTGCCCTACAAAAGCATTGAGAGTCATCACTCCTTATGAGGCTTGGAATGTTCATAAGCCTATGGTTAGTCATATGCGTGTGTTTGGTTGTTTGGCATATGCTCTTGTGCCATCACAACAACGTCACAAACTTGATGACAAAGCAAAGAAATGTATATTTGTTGGTTATAGTGCTGAAAGTAAGGGATATCGGTTGTACCATCCATTGACGAACACAATTATTGTGAGTCGAGATGTGGTATTTGCTGAAAATTCAGTTTTCCCTCTACTTGAATGCAAAAAACTGCCAACAGTTAGCTCACAAGATGTGTTCGATACACTCATGCCTTTGTTCCGAAATGGTGCACTTGACTATGGCCATGTAGACCAGCCAACTGAGGTTCAAAGGGCTGAAAAATTCCAACCAAATAGGGCTGAAAATGCAGAGAATTTCCAGCCAAACATGGCTGAAAAAATTTACTAAAAAAATGTCCAAACTGCTGGAAATTTCCAGCCACATATAGCCGAACATTTGCGTCAAAATATGGCTGAAACTGAGCATGAAATTCAGCCCACGCATGATGTACATATTGAAGATGTTTTACATAATGAACGCATGTCTATCAAGAGTGCACAATCTATGCCAAAGTGGCTGAAACAAACTTTGCAGGACAGCAAATTGAGTGCACCTTTACTTGGTAGAGCAAGATCAAGCTCTCACCATGCATCAAGTAATTTTGTGGATTATTCTCTTATTGCTATAGCATGTAATGAAGAGCCACTTTCTTTTGAAGATGCAAGTGACGATCCACAATGGATGAGTGCTATGCAATCAGAAATGGATTCCATACATAGGAATGGTACTTGGGATTTATGTCAATTTCCAAAAGGAAAGAATGCCATTGGTACAAAGTGGGTTTACAAGATTAAGAGAAAATCTGATGGTAGCATTGATCGCTACAAAGCTAGATTGATTGCCAAAGGATATGCGCAAAAATATGGCATTGACTATGAGGAAACTTTTGCACCTACTTCACGCATGACTACCATTCATACTGTGGTTGCATTGGCTGCCCATCGAGGTTGGAAAGTGCATCATTTGGACATAAAAACAGCCTTCTTGAATGGAGATTTGCAAGAAGAGGTCTATGTGAAGCAACCTCCATGATTTGCTATGAAAGGGAAAGAGCATATGGTTTGTCGCTTGCATAAAGCCTTGTATGGTCTCAAGCAAGCTCCACGTGCATGGTATGACAAAATACATAAGCACTTGATTGCTCTTGGCTTCACATGTAGTCCGATTGAAAGCACACTCTATGTACGCAAAAATGGGGCTGATCTTATAGTGCTTGTTCTTTATGTCGATGACATACTCTTGACTGGGTCATGTGATGCAAAAGTTGACATTCTTATGGCTGATTTGTAACATACTTTTGATGTCACTTATCTTGGTCTTTTGAGCTACTATCTTGGCATCCAATTTGTATCCGTTGAGGGGGGAATTGTTATGCATCAAGCAAAGTATGTTGAAAAACTACTTCAGAATTTTGACTTTGAGGATTGTAAGCCAGTTTCCACACCAGTTGAGACAGGATTCAAGTTCTCAGTTGAGGATTCGAGTGATGCATTTGACACTTCTCTTTATCAGCAAGCTGTGGGATGTCTTATATATGCATGCAACACAAGGCCGGATATACAGTATGCAGTTTCCCAGTTGAGTCGATTCATGCATTGCCCTGGCACTAAGCATTGGCAAGCGGTGTGTTGGCAGTCAAGGAACTGAAGGACTCACAAGACAAGGAAGTCAACGAAGGGAGTCGGAGCGCAGAGAAGGCACAAGCAGACAGAGTAGTCAACGAAGATCTGGCAAGTAGGCCATTATTTTTTCATGAAGCTAAAGCATATCCAAGAGGTGGACCCACAGGAAGAAGGAGCAAGTAGGGAGCTCCAGGAAATGTATGTGCAAGCCAAGGAGTCCTTTAGCTTGAGGAGCTTTAGAAGTACCTACCTATCAGTTTTCACATTTATTAGACTCCGTTTGAACCTCCAAATAGGCCAAAGAACCTAATTTTTAACTAGGCCGGACACTAGGTCTGGACAAGACCAAAAACTAGTTAAAAACTATAAATAGAGCTAGAGAGCTCATTTTTGAGGTTAGATTGTAATAGACTTGAACTTGTATGAGCATTTTGGAAGTAATCTAAAAGAACTCCATTGTCTTTCTCTTTGTCTTGCCGTGTGTGCACGTGTGTGTGTATGTGTGTGCATGTTTGCGTGCTTCTCACTCATGCACTTGTGCCTTCACTTGCTAAAGGTCATCATACCATCCTCACGTCTTCCCGGATTGACATTAAAGGAGGTGCTATTCATCACTGAGCTACACCAAATTTTGGTGCCGTTGCCGGGGATGGAGCTTTGAGGACGAGCGTGTGATGGTAAGACGTAGAGTTGTGACGTTACGGTGTAGGGAATCTCTTTGCTTTTTCTTATTTTTCTCTTTCTTACCTCACCATCATCATCATCACCATCCTCCTCTCCATATCCGATCTCCATCTCCAACACCGCGAAAATTTCATTTTTTTGATCATATCACCTTCTCCTTTCCATTTCCTTCATTTCACTTGTGAGAGAGAGCGAGAGAGCGACTTGTGTGTGTTGTTTTTGCTTGTTTCTTGAGCACTCTTGCAGGATCTTGCTGTATCATCGTGTCCAGCATGCTCCGTAGGTACGAAAAAGTAAAGAACTGTCTCTGTCATGATCGACAGAAAATTTCATCTTTTGGTAAAACAAAGCACACTATAAGGACACACATGAGGAGCACATTCCAAATCATCACTTAAAATTAAAAAATTCCGTGTTTCTCTATCAATCGCGACCGACACCATCGATCGCGATCGACAGCCACGATCGACAGACTCAGTCGATCGCGATTGACAGAGACGACTGACAGACCCTATCAATCGTGATTGACACCATCGATCGTGATCGACAACCACGACCGACACCTCTGTTAGCCGCGATTGACACCGTCGATCGCGACGGACTAAATTTTGACGACTGACAGAAAAATTCGCGCATACACGTGTCCCTCGTGATGGATAGGACCCCGATCGACTAAAATCTCACCGAAATTCACACAAAAAGTGTCGATCGCGATTGACACAATTGATCGCGATTGACAGGATCACCGATCACAATTGACGTGTTGATCGCGATCGACAGGCCCCGATGGACACCTCTGTCAATCGCGATTCATAGACCTGTCGATCGCGATTGACAGGCTTTTCAGCCAAAATTTTAGGGTTTTTAATTCCATTTTTTTTGAGTAATTGGGGACACAAAAATCACACATTTAGAGTATTGTGAGGCCTATACACTAGTGATCTGGGAAAAAGCCCAGTTGCCTGTTGACCTGTTTTCCCCTGTTTTAAACCTAGAACCCTGAACAGTCATAACTTTCTCATACGAAATCCATTTGGGGTGATCTTGGGCTTGTTGGAAAGCTCGTGGGGAGTACAGCCAAAACTTGCACTGGTTACGGTGAAATTAATATTAGGATTATTAGATATAGTATTTTGAAGTTGACCATATTTAGGGGGAACAAAGCCAAGGGATCTCTAGATTGTTTTCCATAAAGACAAAAGGCTAATTGGTATTTGAGCTACATGAATGAAAGTGCTTGGTTATGTCTTTTGAATTTAAGTCTTGAGCTAATTTTGGGACTCTTACAGGTCCAGTGAGAGCATCAAAGAGCGATCGGAGCAAGAGTAAGTGCAAGCTTGGGAATACACTTCCTGAGCACACAAGGGCAACCAAGGGAGAAACTCAAGGTTGGAAGATTCTCAACTCCCTCTGTCAATCACTAGCTTAGGCTAAGTTCGAGTAGTGCTAGAAGTAAGTCAAGGCAACGATAGGCACGAGACAAGTCAAGACTATCTAAGAAATCAAGTTCAAGTCAAGAGATAACCTGTGTGTGACCGACAACTTTAAAGGAAAGGAACCTAATGTGAGACGATCAACATTCAAGTGCGGAAAATTAACTCAAGTGTTCCTGACGACGTGATATCAGACAAGATCATCACCACAATAATCAAATAAAAATAATCAAGTGACGGATATAAAAGAACTTAGCAACGAGGTTGTACCTTGGGTAAAAATTGGGATTGCTCAAATAGGCATATGAACCTTAGATCAGGACGACACCTAGGAAGAGATAGACAAAGTCTTAGGTCTTCAGAGGCTAGTGTTAATCATACTGCTAGGTCTTGGGCCCAGTAGTTGAGCCATTATTCGCACTACCCTAGCTCTGAAACTAGTGAGTCAGAGATGTCCCACGATATGGAGAGACCTACAGGAAGTTCAGGTGTGCCATACTTACATAGGGTAGAAGGCCCCTACAAGATGCAGCTGGAATACCTTAGGACCAACCGACTAGGTGCTAGCATCTATGAGGACGGCCTAGGAAGATCAGTGGTCCAGATTAAAAACCCTGACCAATCCATTGGACTAGAACATCCAGCTATCAAGTTTGAAAATGGAGCATACCTGGACAAAGAAGGAACCATATATGTAGTCACCAATCATCCAGATAGGACAAACGAATTTGGAAACATGATCCCGGAAACGGATTTAAGTGACCTGGAGCAAGGAAACATGGGTATAGAACCTAGAACCCCCCGAGGCAAATCTGTTCTCACAAGGATTATCACACCAGAGTGGATTTCCCAAGACAATAAGAGCATAGATCTACTCCTGAACCGAGAGACTGATGAAGCCTTTTGGAGGTATAGATCTGATCAGCCGAATGAGGTAGGAACAATCATGATATATGAGTTCAAAGATCCTGATAGCCCACACAGAGTGACCTACTTAGATCACGCTTCAGAGAGGATCTTTGTGGTTACAGAAAATGATAGGCATGCTTACACTTGGAAAGGTGAATTTATTTTCCCCCAACCAAGATCGAATGTGTCCTTTGGTCACCCCGGAGCTGGAACATCTCAAGCTCACGGAGCTCAAAGAGACAGACATAGAGATAGACCAAAGGTAAGCTTTGCCAACCCAGTGGGAAGAGAAAGAATGAGAACAGAAACAAATAGAGTGGAACCTGAGGGACTTAGAGCCCCAAGGAACCAAAGGAATGCGGATGAATTCCCTTTACCAAGACCTAGAGAGCACACGAGGACTTTGAGACCGACCCAGTTAGTTAAGTCCATGAAGAACTACTTTGATGGCACAAGAGACCCATATGATCATGTGGCTGAGTCTAGGCAAGTCTTGAGAGCTGAGCAAGTTGAGGACCTATTCACGTAGTATAATGCCTTTGGTCTAACCCTTAGGAACACAACCCTAACATGGTTTCAACCATTGAATGAGAGGCAGTTTAGGAGCATAGAACAACTCTTAAAGGCTTTCATCACTGAATTCTCTAAAAGTGGCATAAGGCATAATACTTCCTCATTGATACATAACTTCAAGCAGACCCCTAAGGAGACCGTGAGACTTGCAGGAAGAAGGTTTAGGCAATATCTTGAGAGATGCCCTGTTCCTGAGTTGCCCACACCAGCCAAACAAGTGGCCTTATTCTTGGATGGATTGCTAAGTACAAAGTTGTGATCCTATGTGTACTTGAAGGACCCTAGGACCATAGAAGAGTGTGTACGCATGTGCATTGACATTGAGGATAACCTAGGGGAGGAACTAGAGTTTTCAAAAATCTACAAAGATTCCGATAGTGCTTCTAGTCTCTCTTCCTCGCAATCTACATCAATTGAGGAACTCGCTGAGAAAGTAGCTCAAAAACTAGGTGTCTCTAGTAAACAAATTCCTAGATTTGCCCCAATAAAGAGGTGTTATATTTGCGGTGGTGACCACATGGCAAACGTATCATGGCTCAACCCCAAGTGAACCCTAGTAGCCAATATTGCACCATAGAACGGAGATACACTAACCACACTGCACAAGACTGCCCTTATAACAAACAAACTGCCAGGCAAAATTACCCTCAACCATATCCACAACAGAGAAGATATCAAAACCAATATCCACCACAACAATATGCTAGGCCTCAACAAACCTACCAACCACAATATCAGCCCCAACAAAGACCTCAACCAGTGCTAGCCCAACAACCTCCTGCTCCAGCCAATGTGATCCCTGTAAAGTATGCAGCTGCAGAAGAGAACCTGAATAGAGCCATAGTCCCAGTGACTCCATTGCTCTTAGAAAGTGACTCGAGTGATCATAGTTTTGATTCTACACATATTGATAGCCCCCAGACCTACTATGGTGAGTCCTACTATAGTGAAGAGCCAAGTGAACCTAGTTGGGAGTCACATTACACAAACGTCATGTATACAAACCCCAACCCTAGACCACAACCTAAGCAAGCAAGACCCCCATTCCCTAGAGGACCATGCCACAGATGTCAGGGAGATCACCTCATTCGTGACTGCCCCTTACCTCCATCTACCCAACCCCAGTCAGTGACAATCCAAGGCTTTTGCCAAGATTGTGGAAAGGAGCATCTCTTACGAGATTGCCCAAAGAACCCCAATAATATGTCAAAAATCACCCCTATAAACGTTATTGGGTTAGTTGTCGACTCCACAGGGAGTGTGACTTCCACCGCGCCACTGCAAGTGGTCACTAGAGCTCAACCAGTGCAGCAAAACCAAGGGGTAAGCCAGGAAAAGAGCTCAGATGTTAGTGAAACAGAGAGCATGACCAAGAAACGGACTAGAGCTTGGAGAGATAGTCGAGAAAGGATGAAAAGGCAATGGGCTAAGAAGATGAGCGAACTCGAGGAAAGCCTAAGAGAAACAAAAGCCAGGATAGTTGAACTCACATCTCAAACTCCCTCTCACACTACCCCACCACCCCCATTCCTATCTCCATCCGATCCAACCCCTTCCAACCCTCCTCATGCTACTCCACTACTCCCTAGAGTAGGATCAATCCTAGCAGATCCCACTCTTGAGGACCTAAATATGATGCTCAAAGCATATCAGGCCAGAATCCAAGAAGGGCCAAACGTAACCGATCATGAAAAGTGTTACCCTAGAGCAGAACTAGAGCTTGAATGAACCAAAATTTGTGCTAAGATGGTGGAATTGGCCCAAACCATGTTTGAAGCCAGTCGCCTCTTTAACATCTCTAGTTCAGCTAAGACGCAGTTGCACTTTAATGGACTGCTACAAAGGTTGGAGAGACTAATTGCACAATCAGAAAAGGAACCCACCCCTTCAAGTAAGGGCAAGGCAAGTAAGAGGGAAAGCCTACCTGCCCAGGAAGCCTATGTGCCTAACTCTACGGAGCCAGAGACATCTTCTTCTATGAATCGGTTCACACCAGAATTCCTACGAGAGATTCAAGAAGACAAATGGGCTAAAGAAAGTGAAGTCCCTCCTCCCATTGAACTTGTGGATGATGTTGGGAGAGGATGGTTGGATGCACTCAGAGATTGAGTACGTGCTGCTAAACCTGCTTCACACCAGTCCTCCTTTGACTCCAGGAATGATTAATACACTTGCTTAGCTTCCAAATGATACCAAGAAAGCATATATGTACTTTGCAAATGATATGTGTAATGATCAAATCAAAACAGACTACTTGAGACTTCAAGAATCCAAGAAAACTTGCTATTTTGGTATTGACACCTGCTCAGTCTTTTACTCAGTATGACCAGCACACTTGCAATTGATCAAATTCCTTTTGGACATATTAAATTAGCTTAACAAGCTATCATTTGCAAGTGGAATGAGAAGAAATGACAAACCATACTCTGAGAAATCACTTTCGCAAAATAAAGTTTACCCCCGATATTTTAGGAGCTCTGCAGACACAGACCAGTGAGCACTTTGACTGAGATTTCTCTGCAATGGCTGAACCAATTGACTTCAAAATTGGTAGGCGTGTAGAAGACTTTAAGCTGAATCCAATGTGCTTTGAATCACTTGATTTGGTTGAGAAACCACTGAGATATGCTCTGTTGAAGTTGACAGACTTGAAGGTAGACAACTCAGAGAATACAGATATGATATATGAACAATGTATGTATTAAATCATATTGATGTACATTCCCATTGACATGATAAACATAGTTCAATGGTACTCAGAGGTGTAGGCTATAGAGTAGACCTCACACACTCAATGATCACAAATGTTAGCCTCGGGAATGGTGAAGAACCACCGCGACTTTTTACTTGTAGCTTTTTATAGGAGTTGAGTGTAGATTTGAATTAGAATTCAAATCAATCTCCTTGAATCTTTCACCTAAAAGTTGATTGAGATATTCTCTCAATTAAACAACCTTTTCCACGAATTCCAATCAATTAGGTGTGATTACATAAAATGCCAAGTCACTAAGACTTTTACAAGAGATAAAATGGTAAGAACCTATAAGCATAAGTTCCTATAGTCCTTCTCACATGTTGAGTCTTCAAGATAGTATCCAAGCCAAATTGTGAAGGCTTGAATTGCACCAACAGCTCCCCCTCAAGCCAAACATTTTGGCTCAAGTCTTTATCTTCATTCTTCAATCACATCCTGTAATCCAATCAAGGATTTAAATCTACATAACTTGTTTCCATCCAAAGCTTTAGTGAGTAAATCTGCACATTGCATATTAGTAGACACATAGGTCAACTGAATGTCTTTGCTAAGCAACTTCTCTCTCACATAGTGGTAATGAACCTCTATGTGTTTTGTCCTAGCATGATATATTGGATTAGCTGCAAGATGAAGTGAACTTGTGTTGTCTCCAAAGATAATTGGGGGCCTAGTGTATAGGCCTAACTCTGTATACAAAAGCTTTAACCAAATAGCTTCTTGAGTGGCATTGGCTAGCCCTCTATACTCTGCTTCAGTAGATGACAAAGCTACTGTAAGTTGTTTCTTGGCTGACCAGAAATAGGTTTATCACCTGCAAAACATATGTATCTTGATGTGCTTCTCCTATCCTCCTTGCATCCTGCCCAATCTGCATCTGAATATACTTTAATGTCAATATCTGATGTATAAGGAAAGTACAAACCATGGTTCTGAGTTCCCTTTAGATACTTCAAGATCTTCTTTGCTGCCTCTAGGTGAGGTACTTTTGGTTTGTGCATGAATTGACTTAGCACACTTACTCCATATGCTATGTCAATTCTAGTCAAGGTAGCATAATTCAAACTACCTACCATACTTTGATATCCTGTAATGTCTTGGACTTCATCACCTTCATGAGCACTAAGCTTTAGGTTGACTTCCATAGGAGTACTTGAGACTTTAGCATCCTGCAAATTAAATTTTTTCAACATATCCTGAACATACTTCTTCTGAGTGATATATATACCTGAATTAGTATAAACCAATTCAAGTCCTAGAAAGTATTTCAATAATCCAAGATCATTGATCTTGAACTCCTTCATCATCTGATTTTTGATGCTTCTGATTCCTTGGACATCATTACCTGTAATGATGATGTCATCAACATAAACACAGAGATAGATTACCTCTGAATTGCTCCTTTTGATAAACAATGATGTATCTGCCTTACTCATAGTAAACCCTTGATCTTGGAGATATGTTGTCAACCTGTAGTTCCATGCCCTAGGTGCCTGCTTCAATCCATATAGAGCCTTCTTCAATTTACAAACATAATTTACCTTCTTGGGATCTTCATAGCCAGGTGGTTGTGACATGTAGACTTCTTCAGATATCCATCCATTCAAGAAAGCATTCTTGACATCTAATTGGTACATGTTCCAATTCTTGGAAGCAGCTACACTCACCAATACTCTGATTGTTGGCATCTTAGCCACAGGAGAAAATGTCTCCTCATAATCAATGCCTTGGGTTTGTGCAAAACCCTTGGCTACCAACCTAGCTTTGTACCTGTTGATTGTACCATCAGAGTTCCTCTTGAGTTTGTAGATCCATCTGGATCCTATCACCTTCATAGAGTCCTTCTTGGATACCAAGTCCCATGTGTCACTCTCCTTGAGAGCCTCTATTTCTTCATCCATAGCTTCTTTCCATTCTGGTTTGGTGATTGCCTCCTCATATGAACCTGGTTCTTCATTCAACAGATCCTTTGCAAGATATACAGAATGCTTAGTTACAAGAGAAGTATCATACCCATATCTGATAGGCTTCTTACTTTCTCTTTGAGATCTCCTCATAGCTTGGGTTGAGGACTCTGGTATATCCTCTAGCTTCTTTATCTTCATCTTTCCTTTGGACTTCCATGCCTTGAATTCCTCAAGATTAATTGTGTCATCATTATCTGAGCTTGAGTCTTCTTTCTGGATTGGTTCCTCCTTGGTAAGCTTTGGGAAGTCTTCTTCCATGTCATAAGGTAGACTAACCTTCCTGCATTCATTCTCATACCATGAGTCATTCTCATCAAAAATGACATCTCTGCTTACCTTGAAACCTTTGTTTGAGGGGTTGTAGAATCTGTACCCTTTCTGGTTCAAGTCATAACCAATGAAGATACATTTTTCAGCTTTAGGGTCTAGCTTTCCCCTTACCTGTGAGGGAATATGCACATATGCAATACAACCAAATATTTTGCAATGATCCAATGATGGTCTCTTACCATGCCAAGCTTTATATGGTGTCATTCCATCAAGTGACTTTGATGGCAACCTGTTAATGAGATAGGTGGCAGTAGATACACTCTTTGCCCAAAGATAATTTGGTAATTTCTTTTCATTAAGCATAGACCTAGCTGTTTCTACAATGAGTCTATTCCTTCTTTCAGCTACCCCATTTTGTTCAGGTGAGTACCCTGTGGTTATTTCCCTCTTGATGCCTCTTTCCTGCAAGAAGTCTTCAAATTCATTGGAGAAGTATTCACCTCCTCCATCTGACCTTAGCCTTTTCAAGTTTCTACCTGTTTGATTTTCAACTAGTGCAAGATATCTTTTGAAACAATTAAATACTTCATCCTTATGCTTCATAAAGTATAACACAGTCCATCTGCTATAATCATCAATGAAAGACACATAGTACCTTGATCCTGAAATGAATGGTTCCTTGCTAGGTCCCCAAACATCTGTATGCACCAATTCTAGGTAGTCTTCATGCATAAAACCTTTCCTTGAGTAGGGCAATCTGTGAGACTTACCAAATTGACAAGCTTCACACTTGTAAATCATGTGTTGCTTGGACACATTAGGTATCCCAAACACACATTGATCCCTTCACATTTGCTTTAAGGTCCTTTCACCTATGTGACCTAACCTCTTGTGCCATATTTCTAATTCTGAAAGTGTTTGATCCTTGTAATTGTATAAAGCAATGTTCTTTGTGTCCTCTAGCTCAAAAGTAAACAATCTACCTGATTTTTCTCCCTTGGCTATCCTTCTGAATCCATGTCTTGGGTCCTCCACATATGCTCCATGTTGATTGAACCTGACCTATAAACCTTTTTCCACAATCTGACCTACACTCATTAAGTTCTTGGTGATTGTTGGGACATAAAGTACTCTGCTCAATAAGTTCTGATTACCATCACTAGTCTTTACATTACCAATCTTTACAATAGAATGCTTAGTATCATCACTTGTCTGTACCTGATGTTTGCCCTTGGGTTCTTCCAAATCAGAAAGTAGTGCCACATTGCCAGCTACATGATTAGAACATCCTGAATCAATATAGAATAAGTGATCATCATTGATACCTAGCTTAGAAGTCATATTCATGATCAATAGGGAGTCATCTTGCTCCTCTGTATAGTTGTTGTAGTCCTTCCTATTTCTGTATCCACCTTGGTAGTTACCATTGTTGTTGTAGTTATTGTTGTAGTCATTGTAGCTTTGGTGTTGGTTGAATCTGCCTCTACCTTGAGAGTATCCACCTCTTTGATGGCCTCTTCCTCTCTCATTTTTATAGTTTCTGTAGCACTCATCTGTAGTATGATTAGACAGACCACATATATTGCATGGTGATGAATTGTAGGATCTCCCCCTACCTTGCTTACCTCCTCTGCCTCTACCTCTTGAAGATCTACTTCTCCCTGCATAGTTTGCTTGGGAGGTAGAGCCTTCTTCATCAATCTTCTTACTTTTACTTTTATCTTTAACCTTCTTATCAGTGTATAAAGCAGCGGGGTTGTTACCTTTTGATTGCTCTCCATTCCTTGTAAGCTTTGCTTCATGTGTGAAGAGTTGACCAATCAGAGTTGTTAAATCAGGAGCATGTATGTCCATGTATAGGTCCATTGCTGTGGTAAAGCTCTCCCATTTGTCATCAGCTTTTAGTCCATTGATTACCTGCCTTACTATTTGTTCCTCTTCAATCTCCTCTCCAATACTTGCAAGCTGGTCTGCAATGTCTTTGACCCTAGTGACAAAGTCTGAAACTGATTGCTTTGATTGCTTCCTAAGAGTTGTAAATTCAATCCATAGTTGATTCTTTCTGGCCCTTGTATTTGATGAGAAATATGTTGACAAGGTTTCCCAAGTTTCTTGGGAAGTCTTGCAATTCCTGATGTGAGGTAAAAGGAAATCAGATATAGAGTTAAGAAGATAAGACCTTGCCAATGCATCTTTTGCACACCATGTGTTGAGCCTCTCTTGCTCTTCCTTGGTTGGAAGGCCTCTAGCTTTGAATGAGGGAAATTCCTCATCTCTTGAGAGGAATACAAATAAGCTCCTTCCTTGTAGATAGGTCTTCATCCTTAGAGACCAAGCTTGGTAATTGTTTCTGTCCAATTTGTCAATGAATTAAGGAAAACCATCTCCCATGTTACCTTATTTGCTCTGATACCACTGTTGGGAGAGGATGGTTGGATGCACTCAAAGATTGAGTAGGTGCTGCTAAACCTGCTTCACACCAGTCCTCCTTTGACTCCACGAATGATTAATACACTTGCTTAGCTTCCAAATGATACCAAGAAAGCATATATGTACTTTGCAAATGATATGTGTAATGATCAAATCAAAACAGACTACTTGAGACTTCAAGAATCCAAGAAAACTTGCTATTTTGGTATTGACACCTGCTCAGTCTTTTACTCAGTATGACCAGCACACTTACAATTGATCAAATTCCTTTTGGACATATTAAATTAGCTTAACAAGCTATCATTTGCAAGTGGAATGAGAAGAAATGACAAACCATACTCTGAGAAATCACTTTAGCAAAATAAAGTTTACCCCCGATATTTTAGGAGCTCTGCAGACACAGACCAGTGAGCACTTTGACTGAGATTTCTCTGTAATGGCTGAACCAATTGACTTCAAAATTGGTAGGCGTGTAGAAGACTTTAAGCTGAATCCAATATGCTTTGATTCACTTGATTTGGTTGAGAAACCACTAAGATATGCTCTGTTGAAGTTGACAGACTTGAAGGTAGACAACTCAGAGAATACAGATATGATATATGAACAATGTATGTATTAAATCATATTGATGTACATTCCCATTGACATGATAAACATAGTTCAATGGTACTCAGAGGTGTAGGCTATAGAGTAGACCTCACACACTCAATGATCACAAATGTTAGCCTCGGGAATGGTGAAGAACCACCGCGACTTTTTACTTGTAGCTTTTTATAGGAGTTGAGTGTAGATTTGAATTAGAATTCAAATCAATCTCCTTGAATCTTTCACCTAAAAGTTGATTGAGATATTCTCTCAATTGAACAACCTTTTCCATGACTTCCAATCAATTAGGTATGATGACATAAAATGCCAAGTCACTAAGACTTTTACAAGAGATAAAATGGTAAGAACTTATAAGCATAAGTTCCTATAGTCCTTCTCACATGTTGAGTATTCAAGATAGTATCCAAGCCAAATTGTGAAGGCTTGAATTGCACCAACAGATGATGCACACGACCAATTCCCAAAAGACATCCCATCCATTTATGAAGAGCAGGAGAGCACTCAATCTCAGGAGAGATTAGACTTCGAATCTAATTCCATACAAGAACTACCCCATTTCACAGGCCCATGGGAAGCAAGGTCCATGTGTATGAGAGCACCCACAGTCATGGTAAGAAACGAAGATTTAGTCATACCTAGGAATATGGAGGTAGTAAAGAATACTAAAGTGCAGTGCAATCTCACTTTAGAAGAGCTACTCCATGTTAAGCCAGAACTATGGAAGCATGTAGCCAAACAAGTACCAGAGATAGCAAAACCTTGATCCCAGGTAGGATCCCATAGAACAGTGCCAGAGATACCTTTGGACAAGATAGGAGACATGAGTGAAGGTGAAGAAGGAAACACCTATCTTCCCATCACCCATCAAGGATACACAACCAAGGCAATTCTGGACTATGGTGCAGGAGTTGCAATTGCTACCACTTCCCTATGGAAGCGTTGGGGCAAGCCAGCACTCAGGCCTACGAGGATGAAATTGCAGATGGCTGATGGTCACATAGAGAGGCCTTTAGGACTACTTGAAGGAATAACTCTCACCACTTGTGGTGTAGAGTTTGCGCATACATTTGCTATCTGCAACTTTAGCAAGAACCATGCCTATGAGATGATTTTGGGAAGACTGTTTATGCGACAGTTGCAAGTAGTACAGGATTGGGGAACCAATTCCTTGTACTTGCAACACTTAGGTGTTACTACCAAAGTGAATCTCAAATATTACTCTCATAGAGATGTACCGTCTATTCAATGGAATCCAATCCATCAAGCCAAGGATGACACGGAGTCTGTGCATTCCATAGGATCAGGATCCTCATGGATGCATGAAGACACCCACTTATGGATGTGCAAAGTAGCTGTAGAAGAAGAGAAGAGAGAAAAAGCCAGAGAGGTAGGTGCAAAGGAAACACATAGATCAATTCAAGACCCAGCCTATGCACTTGTAGTGTTTCCAGATGAAGAATTTGAACCTCATGGCTGGGCAGAAATTTTAGCAACAATGGATGTAGCCATCAATGAAGAACAATGGACACCCCACTGTGATGAGGATGGCTATGACATTTCAGTTTTCTCCATAGAGCCAATCATGGGAGATGCAGTTTTAGAAGAGTGCGAACCTAGCCCTGATGCATTTGAGGATGCAAGTGACTCCGATCTAGAGTCAATCATTATGGACCCACCTTTTGCATCAGAGGAAGAATACTTCTATGAAGTAGAATTTCAACCCCAGAGACACGAAGAGCTCACGAATGACATAAGGTTAACCACACAAGTGACCCCTAAGGATGAAGGAAAGAAAAGAAAGAAGAGAGAAGTCACACTAGAAGAGGAAGAATCTTTGTTTGAGGTCCATGAAAATTTTAAAAAGTATGAGATAGACGACAGCAGAGTCATGATAAGAATGCCTAAACGAGAGGCACAATCAGGAGAGGCCTATGATAACAAAGAAACCACCAAGAAAATAGTGGTAGCCCTAGAAGAACGAGAGGAGAGATGCACGTACATAGGCCATGACCTAACAGAGGAAGAAGAGCATGCATTAATAGCCTTGCTAAGAGAATACAGAGATGTATTCGCTTGGAGTTACAAGGATTTGAAAGGTGTTGACCCAGACATATGCTCACACACAATTCCCATGACCTCAGACGCGAAACCCTCTAAACAGAAACCATATACATATAACGATAATTATGCTGCTAAGGTCAAAGAGGAGATAGATAGACTAGTAGAAGCTGGATTTATTTATGAAATTGAGCACACTGAGTGGGTATCCCCCATTGTAGTGGTGCCCAAGAAGAATGGAAAGCTACATGTGTGCATTAACTTGAAGAAGGTTAATGCAGCCACTATTCGAGACAACTATCCGCTTCCTATCACTGAGCATCTGCTAGAAAGAGTAGCAGGCAAGGAAGTGTACAGCTTCCTTGATGGATTTTCGGGCTATAATCAAGTAGCCATAGCTCCAGAAGATCAGCATAAGACAGCTTTTGCCACAGAGTGGGGCATATTTGCCTTTAGAGTAATGCCATTTGGGCTTACCAATGCTCCTGTAACTTTCCAAAGATTGATGTGTCACGTGTTTAAAGAGTTCTTGAGGAAGAATTTAGAGGTGTATGTTGATGATCTCTGTGCTCATTCCAACATTAGACAGACACATATACCAGAACTCAGGCAAATCTTTGACAAATGTAGAGAATATCAAGTCTTCCTGAACCCAGAAAAGTGTGTTTTCATGGTCAGGCAAGGCAAGATTCTAGGACACATAGTGTCAAAGAATGGCATATCCACCGATGAAGAGAAAGTAAGAGCCATAGCCGAGCTACCTAGGCCAAAGAATGTCAAGGAAGTACAAGCTTTCATGGGGCATTGTGGTTATTACCGACGGTTTATACACGTGTATGCCATCATAGCAAAGCCTCTGTATGGGCTTTTGACTAACTTTGAGTGGACTAATGAATGTGAGGACTCCTTCAATGAGCTCAAAAGAAGATTGTGTTCAGCACTAATCTTGACCACACCAGATTGGAATAAGCCATTTCATGTTCACGTGGATGCATCCAATTATACTATTGGATGTGTACTCGCACAACCTACGGGTGAAGGTAATATGGATCTTCTAATTGCCTATGCTAGTAGACAGTTGAATGCAGCTGAACGGAACTATACCACCACCGAACGAGAAGGATTAGGCATGGTATATGCAGTTAAAAAGTTTAGACACTATTTGCTTGCAAATAAGTTTAATTTTTTTACCGATCATCAGACATTATTGTATTTGGTGAACAAACCATGCAATATAGGCCGATTAGTAAGATGGTTTCTCTTACTAATGGAATATGACTTTGAAGTAGTGGTAAGGAAAGGGAAGACTCACTTGAGAGCAGAACATCTCTCTAGGCTCACATCTGGGGAAGCCCCACAAGGAGTATCAGATGACCTTCCTGATGCTTACTTGTTTAATTTGGAAGTTGTACCTCAGTGGGCTAAGCCATTAGTGCCATATTGACATACGGGCCTACACCCAGTCATAAACACTCAAGATAGGGAGATAGTAAAAGCCCAAAAATACCAGATCATGGCAGGAAGTATGTACAAGCACACAAATCAAGGGATCCTAGCTTGTTGTGTGGAAGAGGATGAGTACGCAAAATGGTTGCAAATCGCACATGTAGGTGCATTAGAGCAACACTACTCAAAGCAACGAACCCTACAGACACTAAGGAGACTAGGAGTGCATTGGCCAACTATGGAAGCAGATGTCCATAAGTTGTGCAAGGAATGCCCAATCTGTTGCACTAAACCACCTGTGGAGCATGCCACTCTTTATCAAGTGTCCATAGTGCCAGATTGGAGTGAACCATTAGTAGCCTTCCTGAGGACGAGAACATTCCCTCAAGATATGACACTCGCCAGACAAAGAAGTCTAGAACAAGAAGCCCTAGATTACTCACTCATTGGTGATAATCTATACAAGCGTGGTAAAGATGGTTACCTGAGACTATGTGTCCATGAGAGTGAATATATCAAGATCTTGGAAGCTGCTCACCAAGGTGTAGCAGGAGGACACTTTGGACCAGATCGGGTGATCAAGGCAATCCTATATGCAGGATTATGGTGGCCGACCCTTCACATGGATGCACATACCTATGTGAAGAGGTGTGATGTTTGTCAGCGAACTCAGTATCCTATACGCAAAGATGAGATGCCACTAAAGCCTATGATGGGTGGACGTGCATTCTCTAAGTGGGGAATAGACTTTGTTGGTCCGATTAATCCCCCAGCTAAGGGTTCACATGCGGAATATATCATTGTGGCCACAGACTATCTCACCAAGTGGGTAGAGGTAAAAGCCACATCAAAGAATGATGCCCAGACAACGGCCAAGTTCTTATTTAAGAATGTATTCACAAGATACGGGCTACCTATAGAGCTAGTCAGCGATAGAGGGACTCACTTCTTGAATGAAGTTATCGAAAATCTTCTCCAAGAGTTCTTGGTTATACACAAGAAGTCTGCCCCCTACCATCCACAAGCTAATGGGAAAGCCGAAAGCACAAATAAGATTCTATGCAACGTGCTTACCAAGTTAGTGAATAATAAACGCTCTGATTGGGACAAACAGCTACATCATGCTGTTTGGGCATACAGAGTTGCCTATAAAACAGTAATCCAAGCCACACCCTTTCAAATGGTATTTGGCCAAAATGCGGTGCTACCTTTGGACTTCTTGATTCCCACATTGAGAGTAGCACAAGCGCATGAGTGGACGGGTCATGAGCTCTCTTCGAGAATTTTTGACCTCGAATGATTAGGTGAAACACGACTAAGAGCTGCAGCAGGAATATATGCAACTAAGAAAAGGCAGAAGGCGTACTTTGATGCCCATGTGAAGGATAAAGGATTGAAAGCAGGGGACCTAGTGTTAGTCTACACTTTGAAGCAACATGCGAGAAAATTAGAGAAGAGAGGCTATGGACCTATGATCATAAATAGGATCTCGACTAGTGGAGCAGTCCAATTAGCCACACTCGAAGGCGACATTCTCCCTAGCTACATAAGGGGATGCAGAGTCAAGTTATATCAGGAACCTCTCACCGAGGAAATGCTCAATCGACTCAACACTGCCAAGAAACGTAAAGAAGAGGAAAAACGAGTTCGAGAAGAAGCACAGGCAGAAGCCTTGGAACGCATCTGAAAAATGAAGATGAGAAGACAAGGATGAGATCAGCCAAGGATAGATGACCATGCAAACCTAGGATATCATATGGCTATGTGTGAAGTCTCAAGTGTAAGCCCCCATAGAATAGTTGACCGACGTCCTTTTGTAACTTGGAGATAGGACAAGGAATAAGTGCAAAAACTGTGCGAGCCTTGATTGACTCAGGTGCAGCCACTAGTGCTGTTAAATTTTCTTACTGTCAAAATTTGAAATTAAATGTCAATCCTATAGAAGCCTATCTCATAGGATTGGGGGGTGTGGAAACCCCTTGCATGGGAGAGGTGGAACTTCCCCTCCACATTCAAGATGTTTTAATGACAGTGAAAGTACTAGTGTGTCAAGATGAGGACCTCACTGAGCCTCTGGTCTTGGGTCAAGACTGGATCTATGACCATGCAGTCAATTTAAACCTAAGAAGTGGACTTCTTCAGGTCTGGGTCAATGAGAAACGCATTACAATTGAGTTAGAAAGTGAAGCACTTAAGGAATTAGGCAAGGCACACACTCCTGGTCCTTCCAGGAGTACACATGAAGATGATCATGCTGTTCTTGTCCAAAACTATGTGATGTAGAGGAATGATGATTTCAATAAAGAAGTCAAGGACACAACGGAACTCCCTTCTTTTCCAAAGGTCAGAGGGATGCAGCAACCAACGGCAGATCAAATACAGAAGACTACCTATGCCGGAGGCCAAACGAACGTGAGAAGCAGGATGTCTCAACCATTGAAACAAGTGTGGGTGCGGAAAGGCGAACAACCTGTTGTGGTCAAGCCAACCACACGGGCAAAGATTCTTATTAGTAATCAGCAACACGACACTAGTAAGAAGTCGTTCAGAACTTCTTGTGTGAAAATGAAGTCTATCTGGGTACCTAAGAAGTCGATGAAGGCTCGCCCACAATCAAGACAAATTTGGGTGCCTAAGGCTTGCTTGCGGGCTCAAATATCTACACAGAGACCACACCCCATACAACATGGTCCACTCACTCTAACATCTGATACCCATTCTTATACATCACGCATGAACACATATTCACCCATGAGCACGAGTAGAATCGCTTGTAAATGGGTCCCTAAAAAGCCTCATTTCCAAGCAGATACTCTCACCAAGCCCTCAAGAGGCTCCACCAGTCCAAAACCGAAAGCCATTCACAATATTTGGCAGCCTAAAACGTGTAATAAACCCCCCGACCCTCATTTGTAAATTCATACCCCCTTACTAACTACATCACTCATACACCACACCTTTCCATTTAGCTCTTAGGATTATCCATTCCCTAACTACACACACAATTACCGGGCACTTGTTGACCTACTAACCTCTCACTAAAATCATGTTAATGTTGTAACGGGGACACATGAACGCTTGGTGTCCGTTTGCAATGTTAACATTCCTTTGTATATTCTCACAGAACTGGTGACGAGTTTCCTCGATATGGCCGAGGCAGGAACTAGCTCCCAGGCGGGCACCAGCCCTCAGATTGTGGATATTGAAAGTCTTCCAATTGAGGAGGAATTGAAGGAGCATCCAGTGGCATTGAGAGCGTTACATGCCATACCAGTGCAAAATCCTCCACAGGGGCACACAATGCCAGTCAGCAAAAACTCACATTGGTTCAGTGACGTGGTAGGACCTCTGGGGGGAGGCACTTACCTGTGGGAGGCAGAGATAGAATTCAATGGGTGCTGGGGCAGGTATCACTTCTTCACTAGGGAATTTGAGAGACTTCAGAATAATGAAGGACTGAAACCGATATGGAAGAAGGTGGGACTATACGATTACTTCAAAGCCCAACTACCAAAGCCAGACTTTCTGAGGTGCTCGTATTTGATTAGCACCCTCACTCTGAGCAAAGAGAAAAAGGGATACAACACCTTTGTCCTCCCATCTCTCACAAGAGGCAATGAGCTGAAACAGTTCCGACTGACAAACAACTTGGTGAGGGAAGCTCTCGACATGAAAGGTATGCATAATCCCACCGAGAAAGAGACTATGGTCCCCAACAACATGAAGAACAGGAATCTGACGAAACTAAAGGATATGGTGGCAATGACACCTACTATTGCCATTCATCTTCGGATGTGCATGCAGCATTTTGCATTCCCCGCGCAAGAGAGGTTCACAATACCACCCAAGAAGATATGGTTCAGTCTATATTTAGCAGATGCCTTTGATTTGACAATCAACATGCTTCACTGGATTATTGACCAAATCCACTTGGCTCATCAACGGTGGTATAAGAAGCAAAAGTCAGTATTGTATGGATGTTGTGCTCTCACAAGGATTGTGTATAGATGCTTGGCATATGATGTGCCAGTTCAAAGGGCACTTATTTGGACCAGGGTGCAAGAATTCCAACGTAGACTATCCACCGCAGGGCCTCCGTCCAAGAAAATGAGAGGCGCAGTTCAGATGCCCTGTGCACAGGCCCGTTGTGCGACACTGACACCAGAAACCACCCCACGGCTTCCTAGGCGAGTGCAACCATTCACTATAAGGTTACCAAGGCACAACACAGAAGGCCCGAACCTACTGTTTCCACCAGTACCAACTGACTTAGAGTTCCCTCATGGCTTTACATTGGAAGATCTAACCGATGAGGAGGTGGCCAGAATAATCACTGCTACCAATTTAGAAGTGGAAGTAGAGCAGGCAAGCGGGCAGCAGATAGATACTGTCCAACCCCACCCGGTCCAACCAACGGTAGTCGAAGTGGAGGATGATGAAGGAGAGGAGCAAGAGGAGGAACAAGAAGGACTGTCTGATGAAGAAGAGTATGAATACGAGCAATTGAAAAAGCTATATGATACTATCAACTGAGTTCAAGAATAGCATAAACTATCCTTGGCAGCAGGAAAAGCCCTCATGAACCAAATCCTTGAGGAGGAAGGTGTGGATGAGCAATACCGCGCAACCCTTGACATGATATTTGATGCGTTGGGGGTACCTGAGATGGTGCATACAGCTCTTGCACACTCGAGAAGATCAGAGCGAAGATACGGCAGACACCCCCCTCGATCAGGAAAACAAACAAATGGATTAGTGTCAGAACCCCAAGGCACTACATCCACGACCACTGGAACTGCTCATACCATTCTTGACACTGAGGAAGCCCACACATCCAGTGCACCCCCATCACCGCCCTTACCCCCTCTCCCTCCAACTCCACCACCTTCACCTCCCACTACCAATGTAACCACTACCATCATAGCCCTAGGGTCCACTTCCCATACTGAAGCACAGACCATTAGTCAACCCACACAACCTACACAACCCATCTCCACCTCTCTTGTTTACACTACTACTGACTCTGTAATTCTAACTGTAGCCACGAAAAACCCCGTTCCCCCAATCACACTTTCTGGCGGTTCATATTCATAACTACACACACCACTTTACACCTTCACCACCATCACCGCACCCACAATTCCCATGTTCACAATCACTCCCATGACCGCATCCACTTTTGATCTCATGGACATATCACCCACCTCCGCACCTCTCCCTCCCCCCATACGTCCACAATCTCCCATTCCGCCACCACCAAATTCACCCTTTTCAAGCACAGCATACACGCTCCCATTCCCTTTTCCCTTCCCTTCTGCATTCAACGCCTTTCCTGCATCCACTCCCATTAATAATGTATTTAATAATATGTACCAATGTATGTCTCAACTGCAACAACATTACCAGCACCTAGACGCACAACATACGAGTCTCTTCAGAAGCCATGAACAGCTCCAAGCAAGATTCATTGAATTAGAGAAGGAGAAGCGGCTATTACAACAGCAGTATACTACATTACAAGCACAACATGATCAATTAGTCGCCAATCCACCCTAGTTAGATACTGAAGAAAAACAACAACTCGACGACATGTTACATGCTCAGATCACAGACAATCTCAAGCTTCGACGCAATCTCGCCTTATTACGGAAGCACATGTTTGCAGCACTCGAAGAGAA